>LR751528.1:26528-127586 GCA_902729485.2 Mus minutoides | reverse complement strand
GAAAGTCAGTCTGGCGTCTTCTCAGAAAATTGGACATAGTACTACCGAAAGATCCTGCAATACCTCTCCTGGGCATATACCCAGAAGATGTTCCAACTGGTAAGAAGCAGGAGGCAGAGGCAGGCAGATTTCTGAGTTCGAGGCCAGCCTGGTCTACAAAGTGAGTTCCAGGAAAGCCAGGGCTATACAGAGAAACCCTGTCTCGGAAAAAAAAAAAAAAAAAAGGACACATGTTCCACTATGTTCATAGCAGCCTTATTTATAATAGCCAGAAGCTGGATAGAACCCAGATGTCCCTCAACAGAGGAATGGATACAGAAAATGTGGTACATTTACACAATGGAGTACTATTCTGCTATTTTAAAAAATGAATTTATGAAATTCTTGGGCAAATGGATGTATCTGGAGGATATAATCCTTAGTGAGGTAACCCAATCACAAAAGAAGTCATTGGATATGCGCTCTCTGATAAATGGATATTAGACCAGAAACTCAGAATACCCAAGATACAATTTGCAAAACACAAGAAAATCAAGAACAAAGACCAGCGCGTGGATATTTCATTTCTCCTGTGAATAGGAAACAAAATACCCATGAAAGGAGTTACAGAGACAAAGTTTAGAGCTAAGATGAAAGGATGGACCATACAGAGACTACCCCACCAGGGGGGATCCATCCCATAATCAGTAATTAAACTCAGACACTATTGCATAGGACAGCTAGTGCCTACTTAAGGGACACTGATATAGCTGTCTCGTACAGAAGTGAATGCTCATAATCACCTATAAGATGGAACACAGGGCCCACAATGGAGAAGCTAGAGATAGAATCCCAGGAGCTGAAGGGGTCTGCAAACCTAGAAGAGGAACAACAATATGAACTAACCAGAATCTCCAGAACTTGTGTCTCTAGCTCCATATGTAGAAGAAGATGGCCTAGTCGGCCATCATTGGGAAGAGAGGCCCCTTGGTACTGCAATCTTTATATGCCCCAATACATGGGAATGCCAGGGCCAAAAAGTGGGAGTGGGTGGGCAGGGGAGCAGGGAGGGGGATCAACTGTTTTTAAGGTTTTCTAACAGCCATTTAAATGAAAGGATCAAAGTGGTTTCCTAAGCCTAATACTTGACATAGGTTTGGAAATATATTACTTGAGAATTCAATTTATAAATTATGAAGAAAGTAAATGTAAATCAATGCTGAAGAGAAAGATCATGTAGCCAATATGTATCAAATTGTCCTCTTACACTTATTGTTTCTAATAGCTGAGTAGTACTCCATTGTGTAAATGTACCAAATTTTTTGTATCCATTCTTCTGTTGAGGGACATCTGGGTTCTTTCCAGCTTCTGGCTATTATGAATAAGGCTGCTATGAACATAGTGGAACATGTGTCCTTATAACCAGATGGAAACTCTTCTGGATATATGCCAAGTAGAGGTATTGCTGGATCTTCCGGTAGTACTATGTCCAATTTTCTGAGGTACCGCCAGACTGATTTCCAGAGTGGTTGAACAAGCTTGCAGTCCCACCAACAGTGGAGGAGTGTTACCCTTTCTCCACATCCACGCCAGCATCTGCTGTCACCTGATTTTTTGATCTTAGCCATTCTTACTTCAAAAAATCATACTTTACTATATGAGTAGCCAGCCTTTTTTCACAATCAAAATTCTATAAGAAAAGTGCATCCAACCAGTTACTATGCCCTATCACTGAGATAGATACCACATTAGATACAGGATGCAAAGAAAGTGTGCAGATAGATAAAACAAAATCTATGAAAACACTATGATGAGTCTGGTCAGATGTCATCCTCCTCAGCCTAGGTTTAAGAACTCTGTGGTACTGAATCTGCCCGTTCTGCTGTTATTGTTCCAAAACAAACTTCTGCAGTGACAGCTATGTTGTGAATAGCTTAGGAACATTTGTACTGCACCCACAGTAATCCTGACTTGAATAAAAGATCATGTTATTATCTACTATAATGAATTCAGAGTATATTTATATACAGGAGTTACAGACATACTTTGTAGTGGTTTGACAATAATAACCTGAGGTACAGTACATATGCTAGTAATTCTTGTCCCAGTCCAGCTGGCACTCACCACTGATCATTTGGTATTCAGATTAAAGGGCCAATTATGAAAATATAAGCTGGCTAAAAGAAGAGCTACACATACAATATAGAAGACAGATGGCCAAAGCAGTATCCAGTTCAGCTAAATATTGTTTTATTTCTGTCAGGTTATAAAATATTTTTGAACTTTAAAAATTGCTGTAATACAGGAATAGACATGGCAAGACTTGGCTAAAATTAAATTAATAAAATTAATTAAATTTGCCATTTTAAATTATGATACATCTTACTAAATGAATTAGCAGTCTGTAAACTTTACCTATTTTTTAGTATTATTTCTTTTGATATACTTTAGCGAATATAATAAATGAGATATGTTATAAATATAAAACATCAATGAATTTATTGTCCATGTGCTTCTTAGACAAGATGCTATTCCATGAGTATGTTGCATTGTTAGCATCTACATTTTGTTATAATAAATACTATTATTAAATGAGTATATATAGAAACCATTGTGTGGAAAATGTATATATCTATGAATTAATTCTATGATGCTGGCAATATGCGTATCAAATACACTTCAGATTAAATACTCAAGGACTATGCATAAAAGCATATATCAACACAAATATAGCACAAGAAGTGGTGCCTTTCTAGGAGTGTATTCTGACTCTCAGGGAAAGTTTATACCAGAAAATACTTTTTGAACAGAGTAATAACACTTATCAAATATATACTTAAGAGAAACACTACAAAAGAAGCAGATCATTTCACACTTGAAAAACTACAGGTAAATAGAATACATGCAATGTTATATTCTATTTTCTCAGGCTTTTTTTTTTTTTAATGTGAAACAAACTGCCATTTTATTTTATTTAAACAATGTAATAAGGTATAATTCAATGGTTTATCAATATGTTCTCCAAACATTTCATCATTATTTATATCTATAAAGTCTATACAGTAAGTAAATGCATGAATTTTATCATTTCTAATAATATTATAAAGTTTCTAATTTTGTGTCTTTTACTTATTTTCCAAGCATGGTATTTTCATATAAAATAATATTTAGTTTTTAAGAGACATAACCTAATAATGTTTTTTACAAAGTGATTAGATGACTAATAACATGAAAAAAAGACATAAATCTTAGAGCTGATGTTTATTTAGGGACATTAAAATTAGAATCTCTAAAATCACTGTTATGTAAAACCACAAAATACATGGCAATATACCTACATATTTTGGTTTTAATTAGACAGGGTATTTAAATTTTTAAGAATGCTTCTATTTACCAACAATAAGATAATAAATAGATATTTTGAAATGATTCCAACTAAACTTCAGGTTTTCTTAAGTGATTATCAGTATTTAATTATTTTTAAGGATTAGGGCATCAAATATTGTAGAGGATTTATATTGAATCTCTTTGACCTATCCTAACTATTGTTTTGTCCTAAAAGGTCTATCTCCTATAAATTAGAAGATATCAAGACTTTGGAAAACATATGGAGCCCTAAACTATGCATCTAATTATAATAAATGAGATATGTTATAAATATAACATTGTTATTACTCTTAACAATCAGATATATTTCATCATTTAAGATTTTATTTCTTGGGCTGGTGAGATGGCTCAGCGGGTAAGAGCACCCAACTGCTCTTCCGAAGATGATGAGTTCAAATCCCAGCATCCACATAGTGGCTCACAACCATCCATAACGAGATCTGGCGCCCTCTTCTGGAGTGTCTGAAGACAGCTACAGTGTACTTACATATAATAAATAAAATAAATCTTTTAAAAAAGGATTTTATTTCTTTAAATTTTACTTAAAGTACTATTATAAGGACAAATGTCTCAAGTTATTTTCTAGTACTTCTATTGAGAAATCTAAAGTGTAATGAAATAAAAGAAACTAGAAAAAGTGGTACTTGACTTCTGTGAGCTGGAGAAGCATACAAAGATACTGGATCAGTTCAATTTTTTTTTCCACAGTTAGAACCTAATTTTGTGTATCTCATTCTTGGCTATGTGAGTCATCAAATAGGGTCTCTTCAGTTAACTAAAATAACACATAATTATATTCTAATTTAAACATTCATTATAGTTTAAATTAGATATTCTATGTATATATTATGAATAAGAATAAATTAAAGGATAAAATTAGGAGGAACATTATTACCTAAATTTATTCATCCAATGAAGAGTTTTTTCTTAGTCTTCATTGTATTCAAGATGAGTGTCTGATTTTGAAGGTACACAGAGTAGGGGTTAATACAGGGGTTAAACCATCACATTTTACCTGTGTTACATTAATCTTGGATAATTCAACATTTTGTGATTTTTTTTCTCCAAGTTTTCAAACACCAACTAACTTATTCTACAGGATGAGTCTTAGTGACGACTTCCAAAACATGTATATATAGAAACACTAACTCATAATGTACTCATATGAGTAGTTTGGCTTCCTGATCAGATTTTCACCATTGGCCATCCAGAGACTGCCCAGCTAGGAATCCATCCCATGATGCCAAGAGCTTGCTGACAGGAGCCTGGTATAGTGAAACTTTGAAAGGCTCTGCCAGAGCCTGACCAAGACAGATACAGATGCAAGCAGCCAAATATCTGACTGAGCATGGAGACCCCATTGGAGGAGTTAGGGCAAGGACTGAAGGGGCTGAAGGGGTTGCAACCACATAGGAAGAACAACCATATCAACAAACCAGACCCTCCAAAGTTCCCAGGGACAAAGCAAACAAACAAACCAAAAACACAAACAAACAAATAAAAAAACACAAAACAAACAAACAAACCAAAGAGTATATATATATATATATATATATATATATATATATATATATATATATATATATATATATATGGGTAGGGGAACCCATGGCTCCAACTGGATATGTAGCAGAGAGTTGGCTTATCTGTCATCAACGGAGGGAAAATCCTTTGGTCCTATGAAGGCTCGATGAACCAGAGTAGGAGAATCTTTAATGAGGGGAAACTCAGAAGGGGGATAACATTTGAAATGTAAATATATAAAATAACCAATAAAAATTACCTATGTCTCATAGATATCACTCAAGTCTTTTCATTTTTTAAATTCTTATTGCTTTTTGAAAAGGCCAGTTACTTTCTGTATCCAAAGCAAATATTTTGTAGCTATGATATATTTGAAAGTTTCTGAATCTCTCTCAAATCACAAATTCTTGACCTCTCATGCTCACATTCTGTCTTATGCTTCTTCCTCCCATTCATGTTGTCTAACAAAATTGACATGCAGAGTTGACATTTACTGCTCTGTATCACCACTGTTATTATAAAGCAACACATTTTATTGTATGCAAATAGATAATGGGCTTTCTTCAGCCACATTGAATAATGAAGCTATTAATTACATTATTTACAAGAAAATAAATGCAAGTGGAAGTAATTGTGTTTGCTAATTAAGCCACTCTGAGATAACCAAGTGCTATTAATGTCTCCACTCTTGTATAGTTATTTACTTAAAATTATATATATATATATATATATATATATATATATATATATATATATGACATGAAAATATTAGAGAAACTCCATAATGTGAAAAGGTGAAAAGTAGAGGGGAGTAATGGAAAATGAGAGGAACATGGTATGGTGGGTATTTTAAAATGGGCTTTGAAAGACAGAAAAGATATATTGAAGTGTTAAGAGTGACAAAATGGAATGGGTGATATATTATAACCTCAAAAATAAGAGAGAAATAAAAAAAATGAGCTACAAAATGGTTTTGAGACCTGAAGAGACAATTCTCAAAAGAAGAAAAACAGAGATCCATCCCATCTGCAGACATCAAATCCCATCACCATTGCTGATGCCAAAAAAAGGGCTTGCTGACAGGAGCAAGGTATGGCTATTCCCTGAATGTTTCTCCCAGCACTTGATCAATATAGCTTCAGATACTCACATCAACCATCAGACTGAACCAAGGGAGCCCAACTGAAGAGGTAGGAGAAAAAAATGAAGGAGCTAAAGGGAATTTTAACCCCATAAAAAGAAGCATATCAACTAGCTGGACCACCCAGAGTTCCTGAGACTAAACTACCAAACAAAGAATATACATGGAGCAAGCCATGGTCCTAGATACATATGTAGCAGAAGATGGCCCTATCTGACATCATTTGGAAGGGAGGCCCTTGGTCCTGTGATGGCTTGATGCCCCAGCATAGGATGGTGAGGCATAGTGAGTGGTTGGAGTAGTGCCCTCATGGATGCAAAGGGGAGTGCGGACATGGGGAATGGAGAGTTTATAGAAGGGGGATATCATTTGAGATGTAAGAAAATAAAATAATGATTTAAAAATATACTCTTAAAATAGCTCAAAAATATTCATTGTCCTCTTTGAAATTTCACTTTATCCCTGTCAAAATTTCAAAGATCAATGAAATAATAGAAAAGAAATGCTGCGAGGGATGTGAACGAAAGGGGATTTCCATTCACTTTTTAGGAAATAGGACACTAGAACAATCATTATGAAAATTATTGTAGAGTATTATCAAAAAGTTAAAAATAAAACTATGTTATGATCTCTCAATACAACAACCCAAAGACCTCTGCATCATACTTCCCCAATCCTTGCTTAGTGTAGTTACTTCTGTTTCAGTCATAATAACTAGGAGTTTAAAAACAATCTATAAATCCTACAACTGATGGATGAATAAGGAATACATTGTACAAATATGCTGTAGTCTAGAGAAAAATAATATCATGAAGATTACATATAAATGTATGAGATTAAAGAAGATCATATTTAATGAGGTAAACCAGATCCAGAAAGACAAATATTATATCAACTCTGTCATTTGAGGAAAAAAAAAATTGAAGTTTTCACAAGAAGCTAGACTTAACTAGAAGAGAATATGGATTGAATTAAATGAGATGTACAGTTTCAAATGAACATATGAACAAGAATTTTCCTTTATATAAAAACATTTAAAATTTATAAAAAAAAAACTAAAATTCACCAAGTTTTATGTTGTTAGTAAATATTTCTAAACTAGCAATCAAAATATGTTTCCTAATTATGCTTTTAAAACGTATGGCTTTTAATTTTGTGATTATAAGCATATCATTTCTGCCCACCCTGGCATCCCTCCAAATACTCACAAATAATCTTCTAGTTCTCTTTTTAACTCATAGCTTCTTTTAAAGAAACAAAAACCAATTCTTATTACACACACACACACACACACACACACACATGCATAGGAGATTAGGGAGAAAAAGAAAGGTACATTCATAAGAAGGAGGATAAAATAACAGTAAGGCTCTTTTAAAATGTATAAGGAATAATGCTATTAACAATCTAAAATTAACTGTAATATTCATAGTTGGTTTGGAAACAGACTCTAAATGAAATTTTGCCATTGGGGTTAAAAATGCTATCTTGAGAAGAAAAAATCTGTTCTAAATCTCAACACTGCACATAAAAATCACTCTTTTGGGTTGTTGGTTAGGATTTTCCAGGACAGGGTTTTCCCTTTTGCAGGCAAGTGACATAAAATGTCATTGGTAATAAGAGGAGGGCAGTAAATCCTTATTTCTCAGACTGACAAGAAAGTATTCTCTCTGAGAATTCGCTATCATGTAAGTGTAATCCTCCTTATGAACTCCCAAACGAGGCCCAAGAGTCCTTTGCAATAAACAGTCCTATTCAGGTATTACACTTATGATTCATAGCCATTATCAGCATGGTACAGTAACTACTCATTAAGAACATCATTTCTTCATAGAATGAACTGGGTAGTGTTCCTTCTGTTTCTCTTTTTGAAATAGTTTGAAGAGTATTGGAAATGATCTTCTTTGAAGGTCTAACATAATTCTGCACTAAACCCATCTGGTCCTGGTATTTTAATGTTTGGGAGACTTTTAATGACTGCGATTTCTTTAGGAGTTATGGGACTGTTTAGATGGGTTGTTTGATCCTGATTTAACTTTAGCACCTGGTATATGTCTAGAAAATTGTCCATTTCATCCAGATTTCCCAATTTGGTTTAGTAAAGTCTTTTGTAGAAGGATCTGATGACTTTAAATTCCCTTGGCTTCCATTGTTATGTCCCCCTTTTAATTTCTGAATTGATTAATTTGGATACCATTTCTGTGATGTCTGGTTAGTCTGGCTAAGGGATTATCTATCATATTGATTTTCTCAAATAACCAGCTCTTGCTTTGCTGATTCTTTGTATAGTTCTTTGGTTTCTACTTGGTTGATTTCAGCCCAGAGTTTGATTATGTCCCCCTGTCTACTCCTCTTGGGTGAATATAGATGTAAAAATACTCAATAAAGTCCTCTCAAACTGAATCCCAGAACACATCAAAACAATCATCCATCATGACGAAGTAGGCTTCATGCCAGGGATGCAGGGATGGTTTAATATATGGAAATACACCAATGTAATCCACTATATAAACAAATTCAAAGATAAATATCACATGATCATCTCATTAGATGATGAGAAAGCATTTGAGAAAATCCAGGACCCATTCATGATAAAAGTCATGGAAAGATCAGAAATTCAAGGCCCATACCTAAACATAATAAAAGCAATCTACAGAAAACAAGTAGACAACATCAAACTGAATGGAGAGAAACTTGAAACAATCCCATTAAAATCAGGAACTAGACAAGGCTGCCCACTTTCTCCCTACCTATTCAATATAGTACTTGAAGTCCTAGCCAGAGAAATTCAACAACAAAAGGAGATCAAGTGGATAGAAATTGAAAAGGAAGAATTTAAAATATCACTATTTGCAGATAATATGATAGAATATATAAGTGATCCTAAAAATTCAACCTGAGAACTCCTAAACTTCATAAACAGCTTCAGCGCAGTAGCTGGATATAAAATTAACTCAAACTAATCAGTGGCCTTTCTATGCACAAAGGATAAACAGGATGAGAAAGAAATTAGGGAAATAACACAAAATAGTGTTCAAAATAGTCACAAATAATATAAAATACCTTTGTGTGAGACTTTAACTTAGGAAGTGAAAGATCTTTATGACAAAAACATTAAGTATCTGAAGAAAGAAATTGAAGAAGTTCTCAGATGATGGAAAGATCTCCCATGATCATGGATTCATAAGATTAATATAGTGAAAATGGCTATCCTGCAGAAAGCAATCTACAGATTCAATGAAATCTCCATCAAAATTCCAACTCAATTATTCACTGGGTAAGAAAGGGTAATTTGAAAATTCAGCTGGAATAATAAAAAACCTTTGATATCAAAAACTATTCTCAACAATTAAAAAACCTCTGGTGGAATCACCATCCCAGACCTCAAGCTTTACTACCTAGCAATTGTGGTCAAAACTGATGGTACTGGTACAGTGACAGACAGGTAGATCACTGTAATAGAACTGAAGATCCAGAAATGAATCCACACACCTATAATCACTTGATCTTTGACAAGTGAGCTAAAATGATCCAGTGGAAAAAAGACAGCATATTCAACAAATGGTTCTGGTACAACCAGCAATTATCATGTAGAAGAAGGCGAATTGATCCATTCTTAACTCTTTGTACAAAGCTCAAGGCCAAATGGATCAAAGACCTCCAAGTAAAACCAGAGACACTGAAATTTATAGAGAAAGTGGGGGAAAGCCTCGAAGATATGGGCACTGGGGAAAAATTCCTAAACAGAACAGCAATGGCTTGGGCTGTAAGATCAAGAATTGACAAATGGGACCTCATGAAACTGCAAAGCTTCTGTAAGGCAAAAGACACTGTGAATAAGACAAAAAGGCCACCAACAGATTGGGAAAGGATTTTTACCAATCCTAAATCTGATAGGGGACTAATATCCAATATATACAAAGAGCTCAAGAACCTGGACTCCAGAAATTCAAATAACCCCATTGAAAATGGGGTACAGAGCTAGTCAAAAAATTTAAGTGAGGAATACCTAAAGGCTGAAAAGCACCTGAAAAAATGTTCAACACCCTTAATCATCAGGAAAATGCAAATCAAAACAAACTTGAGATTCCATCTCACTCCAGTCAGAATGGCTAAGATCAAAAATTCAGGTGACAGCAGATGCTGGCCAGGATGTGGAGAGAGAGGAACACTCCTCCATTGCTGGAGGGATTACAAGCTTGTACAATCACTCTGGAAATCAGTCTGGAAGTTACTAAAAAATTGGACATAGTACTACTGGAAGATCCAGCAATACCTCTCCTGGGCATACACCCAGAAGATGTTCCAACTGGTAATAAGGACACATGGTCCACTATGTTCATAGCAGCATTATTTATAATAGCCAGAAGCTGGAAATAACCCTGCTGTCCCTCAACAGAAGAATGGATACATAAAATGTGCTAGATTTACACAATAGAATACTAGTCTGCTATAAAAAACAATGGATTTATGAAATTCTTGGGCAAGTGGATGTATCTAGAGGATATCATCCTTAGTGAGGTAACCCAATCACAAAAGAAGTCACTAGATATGCACTCACTGATAAGTGGATATTAGCACAGAATGTTAGAATACCCAAGATGCAATTTGCAAAACAGAAGAAAATCAAGAAGTAGGAAGACCCGAGTGTGGATACTTCATTCGTCCTTAGAATAGGGAACAAAAATCCCATAAAAGGAGTTATAGTGACAAAGTTTGGAGCTAAGATAAAAGGATGTACTATCCAGAGACTACTACACCAGGGGATCTATACCATAATCTGTCACCAAACTCATATACTATTCCATATGACAGCAACAGTTTGCTGAAGGAACCTTGATATATCTGTCTCATATGAGGCTATGCCAGTGAAAATACAGAAGTGGATGCTCACAGTCATTAATATGATGGAACACAGGGCCCCCAAAGGAGAAGCTAGCAAAAGTACCCCAGGAGCTGAAGGAGCCTGCAACCCTAGAGGAGGAACAACAATATGAATTAACCAGAACCCCCTAGCTCCTGTTTCTAGCTGCATATGTAGCAGAAGATGGCCTAGTTGGCCATCATCGGAAAAAGAGGCCCCTTGGTATTGCATACTTTATATGCCCCAATACAGGGAAATGCCTGGGCTAAGAACTGGGAGTGGGCAGGAGAAGTGTATAGGGAACTTTCAGGATAGCATTTGAAATGCAAAATAAGAAAATATCTAATAAAATTTAAAAAATAAAAAATGAAAAACATTGACTGTAAACTAGAGATACATTGAAGTGTTTATTTTTAATTTATTTTTCACTTTTTGAGAGTATAATTACATTATTTTCCTCCCCCTTATTTTTTTGCTTCCCCTAATCTGCCCCTTGTCAAAATATTTTTTTTTCAAATTCATGTCTCCTTTCTCTACAGCTCATGTTGTTGTTGTTGTTGTTGTTGTTGTTGTTGTTGTTGTCGGTGGTGGTGGTGTGTGTGTGTGTGTGTGTATTTTGCTAAGTACACAATTAGAACCTGCTCCATTACTTGTGTACAACAATTATTTGTGTAAATATTACTTGTGTGTAGTACATTTTCATAGCTGATCATTTAGTTTGAGAAAATAAATTCGTGTAAGTTTTTGAGACATTAAACAGTTACTTTGCAACTATTATTGGAGTATATTGATATTTTCATGCAAAAGATACCAGTGGGAATACTAAAATTTGAAATTTGATATCATATATTTTCTCAAAAAGAAGGTTTGCTTCTATGTGTACTAGTTTAAAACACCTTTGGTGTTATAGAAGATTATAGAATGATTTCTAGATTCACAAAACTTGAACTAGTGCCTTCAAGGAGGTATTGGATCTTCTCTTAGTGGAGATCTTGCCAGAACTTTAAGCCATGAATCAGCCCTTGTTGATATTTGACTTCTCTCCAGGGGGAACAATGAAGAATAGAAAGGAAGAATTCTTCTGTTGGAAAGTCTTGCTGTTTCCTTTATTAACCGTGTGCTTGCATACAGTAAGCCAACTAAAGCCAGAGATTGACAATTTCCTTAGGAAAGAGAATCAGCAATGTTACCTCTAACTCCCAGAATCTTCAGGTAACTTCCTAGACATTCTGTAAGAGAGTTTACTTATTGAGAGTCTCTGAAACAACTCATAATAATATACAAACTGTGTATAATGCAATCCACTCCATACCATGTCTAAAAATAAGTTTAGAGGATGTGTCTAATTCCACAATAAGCACCTTTTTTTTTTATGCTATGGTTCTGGTCTACACAGCTAATTTCAAGATCACTGACTGTCCAATTTGTTTGTGCATGTTTTTTGTTTGTTTGTTTGTTTTGTTTTGTTTTGTTTTGTTTTTTCTTTTTCTTTTTTTTTTTTTTTTCCTGAAGCCTTATCACAATTTTTAGGCCTACTATTACTCTGTATTATGTTGATAGCAATGAGTTTATAAAGTGTTATTTCTGTCATGGCTTAGGCTGCAAGTTAGACAAATCATGGCTTGGCTACTCCCACAAGTTCATAGCCACAATCACACCCCAACATATCTTGTAATATGTTATGGGTAAGAGGTTTGATCTTTGGTTGGGCTCCTAGTTACACCACCAGAAGTGTGGTTACAGATGATTTCTGGTTCAGGCTCCATATCCACCATTACTAAAAGCTAGTGTCATCTTGATAGTCTTCAGAATGTTTGCACTGCATAAGGTTTCAACATAAGCCCTCTAAATGCACTTGTAGTCCAGTTACTTCTCCCTATTCTCTCTTTAAATTTCCTCTCTTCCACATCTGATTCCTAATGTTCCTGTCCCAATTGTCCTCAGTCCACTCACAAAATCTATTAGAGTTCTTTTTCCCAGGGAGATCCATGTGTCCCCATAGAAACTTTCTAATTGTATAGCATCTCTGTGTCTTTAACCTAATTATCCTTTACTTTACAGCTAGTATTCAATTATACATGAATATATATCCTATTTGTCTCTCTTGGTCTGGGTTGCTCACACAAAATTATTATTTTCTACTTTTATCTTTTTTTCTAACATGTGAGTAATATCTTATCACATACATGTCACCACATTTTCTATATTCATTCTTCAGTTATAAATGTCTAGGTTGTTTTTCCTTTCTGACTGTTACAAATAAAGCAACTATAAGTTGAGCAAATTTCCTTGTGGTAGGATGGAGCATAGTTTATGTATATGGTCAAGAGTGGTTTAGCTGTGTCAGGATAGAGGGATTCCCAATTTCCTGGGGAACAACCATATTAATTTCCATGTGGCTGTACAAGTTTGCACTTCAACTAGCAATGGAGGAATATTCTCTTTACTTCACATTTTTGCCAGCATAAACTGTCACTTTTGTTATTAATTTCCGCCATTCTGACATTTGTGTATTGGAATTTCAAAAAAGTTTTGAGTTGGATTACTCTGATGAATAAATATATTAACAATTTCTCAAGTGTTTCTCAGCCATTTGTGATTTCTCTATTGAATATTTTCTATTTAGATCTGGACCCCATTTTTATTTGTATTGTTTGGTTTGTTAATGTCTAGGGTATATATATATATATATATATATATATATAATATTTGCCTTCTGTTGGATACAGAGTTGATGATAAGCCAGTGCCAGACACTGATTGGACAGCCAAGAATAGAAGTTTGAAAGGCTCAGATACCTAGGGTAAAATCAAACACAACTTCCAAAAATAAATAATAGTTAGATAAGTAAATGAAATAATTCCTAATAATATTCTTCTATACTTATACATTGGTTCCTAACCCATTCATCATCACAGAAGCTTTCTCTAGCAGCTGATGGCAGAATATGCAGAGGGCCCACAGCCAAACATTCGTTAGAGCTCAGGGAAACCATGGAATAAAGGAGGAAATATCTTAGGAGACAGATGGGTAAAGGACTCTAGGAAACATCATGGTCCACAGAGACTGAAGCAGCAATCATGGCGCCTGTATGGGTCTGCACTTGGTCTTCTGCACGCATGCTGTTGATATTTTTTCTTGAGATTTTGTGGGACTCCTAACAGTGGGAGTGGTGGTGATTCTGACTCTTTTACTTGCCTTTGGAACAGCTTTTCTTCTACTGCATTGTCTTATTTATTCTTGATATGATGGTGTGTGTCTGCTCTTAATGCATATTGTTATGTCATGTTCTGTTAATATCCCTGGAAAGAGGGCTCTTTTCTGAAGGGAAATTGTGAAACAGTAAATATGGGGAAGAAGGTAGGAGGGTGGTTGTGGGAGGAGTAGAATGAAGCAAGGCTGGGCCATGGATGCACTGTATGAGAAAAGAATAAATTAAAAATTGTAAAGAACCTTTTGCATCAACAATTCTTTAAAATTTATTTAATACATATTTCATACTTAATATATCAGTCTTAAATTTATATCTTAAATTCTATGATTGGGAGAAGTAACAAACACACTCAAAATTATGGAAGACTAAGTATGGAAAAAATAAAAAACTGGCTACTCTCCATTAGAATTCAGGCTCTTCAGTGAATAGTTTTTATTGTGAATTTGAATAACAAAATGTGGAAGAGTTCTTGTAGCAATTAGTTATATGGAAGGAGAGATGCACTGGTCTAGTTCCCTAGTATACTTCAGCAGTTGGTTTCCTAATGTATTAAGTAGAATGCTGACTATTCTGTATTTTTTTTAATGTGTGGAACTATATATTGAAGAAACTTGGAAATAATCAAAGTAAATACTCAGTTTTGAGATTGGAAAGATTATGCCTGCTTATAATACAGGAAAGTTTATGCTTATAATACAGGAAAGTTTATGCTTATAATACAGGAAAGTTTATGCCTGCTTATAATTCAGGAATTGTTTTGGTATAAACATAAATGATCTTTTTTGTCTCTGTATTATCATGCTATGGTCACGTGCTTCTGAGTGTCTGCACTAATTTCTTCTTGAGTAGAACATGTATACCCTCTAGCAGATACTGATGCAAGCTTCAGATGGTAAATGCATCCACACAGCATTCTTCCAAACACAGCTCATTTTAGAAACAGTTTGCAATGTTTCCTTTTGTCCTAAATTGCTTTTTCATCATCTATGTCCTCATTTAGCCTGTGTAAGAAAAATAATAATACTCCAAGTTCTTAATAGTATTTTCTATTAGATAGTAAACATGATGTATATTGGAAACCTTACTCTTAATTTTAAGATTCTCTTGGGAATGCATAAAAACAAATAATTAGATTCTACTTCACTGTTTAACTCTATTTAAGAATAACACTCTCTGTGTTTGATATATGAAGCACTGTTTGGTATTTTACAACACAAAGTGTGTGAATATATCCTCAGGCTCAAAGTTATAAGATGACAATGACATTCTAGAAATTGCATGTGGTATTTATGAAGCTGAATTGACTGTTCCCAGGTATGAGACCACTAGGAATGTATAGATAGATAGATAGATAGATAGATAGATAGATAGATAGATAGATAGATAGATAGATCATATATCTATCTATAGATAGATAGATAGATAGATAGATAGATAGATAGATCATATATCTATCTATAGATAGATAGATAGATAGATAGATAGATAGATAGATAGATAGAGATAGATAGATAGATATGATATATGATATATATCAGGTTGGAAGTTTGTAAGTAAGTACAGCCCACCTACCTTAAGACTGCACCATAAAGTTTTTGAGTACAAAGGCTTTGAACATCTCATCACTCAACTATTAACATGGTGACAAGAAATTGTGTTTAATTCAATAGCAGCTGTGTTAATGGAACTGAAAATGCGTGCAGAATTTCATATCACTTTCCAATCTCTTCCAGCAAGCACACCACCTGCTGCCCAGCAAAAACTATTCTTTGGAAAACAGAACAACTATTACATATAGAATACTGAAGCTCCATTTTCAAAGATCAAATAATCAGTTTTCAGAAATAATTTATTAAAATTCTGGGTCTCGTGAATCTTTGATTATTTAAAACTCTTTCAGGCTCCAACTGTGTACTTTTGTTTCTATTTAGAATGAAGAAAGTTTGTGTCTTATAAGTCAAATTTTACAGGACTCTGTGTTTATGGAAAGTCATAGAAATCAGTAAACTGCCCTGATAGGTGTCATATAATTTGTTTTTGGTTGAATTATTTTTCCTTTCTTTCTTACTTTCTGTTTGTTTCTTGGTTTCTTTCTTTTTTCTCTAAAATATGGACATCATGCTTTCAGAGACTTCATGGAATTAATGCTCATGCAGAATTAATTAATTACATTGGTGAGCAAGCAAAATAATGACTAAAAGTGTAACTCTTTGTATCTAACCTGTGTTAGGCTGGGAAGTTTGCTTCTAAATGGAAAGCAAGCTTAAACTTAGCTTAATTGAAAAACTACAAAGCACTAATCATGTTCCTTCCCTAATAATGTTTCTTCCTTGTGCTTCTGTCTAGTGTTTCTTCTTATGTCAGTCTTCTCTCTGTGGGTATTCAATACAGAAAGTGCTGAAAACTGCCTTTTAGAGCCTTCATGATGAAGCCAGCTCTTCACATAGCAATTATGAAATTAGAACATGTTATAAAATCCATCTATAACTCCTTCCATACATCCTCTACTTTCTTTCCCTTTTCTTCACTCTTTCTTACCTTCTTTTTAAAATAAACATTTATTTGTGTACAAATTGTTTTAATTGAAAGACTAAACTGTAGAGAACGTATCTGTGTCTCATATACAAACTACTTCCCTACTCATCATACTGACTAATGGGTTTTACAACCAGCCATGTACTTAACTACTTTTGACAATAGGTTTAAATGGCTAAAGCACAAACCTATTTTCATAACAGGTAAATGTCACTGCTTTTCTGTGATTGAAATCATGGCTAGTAATAACATAATGTATAAAATGACTAGGATATTTCGAAGGAAAGGAAGAATTTAATACACACTGTAGTACAAATTTGCCTTGAGACTACAGAAAGAGTTGAAATAAATGACAAGTTTTAAAGAGTTATATGTTTAAGCAAAAAAATAAAAAACAGAAAACATAACATAACAAAACAAACAAACAAAAAAAGTTTAGGTTGTTTACAACAGTATGCAATGCATTTTAAGAAATAATTGTATTTGTATTTAAAATTAATGTTTAAAATCTTTTCAGTGGAATGTTTTGCCTGACATATTTGTCCAGTGACAATCTTGGACCTTCATTTATTCTTCTGCTGGAAGGTATGGTGAGCTTAGGAAAATGTGTGTCTAGTCTTATCAGGCTTCTGAGGCCTCCTTTCAGTGACCATTTTAAGAAAAGGCCATGGAGTTTCTAGAGCCCTCTTCACATCCATTCAGCTGAAGTATCCAGCTTCCGTGCTCTCTACCTTCTATATTAAGCATTAAACTGTAAATATTAAGATTTACCTAATGATTATAGCTGCCACAATTTTGACTTGTGCATAATATGGACATTTCAGTCATAAATAATTTACTTTGAAGTTTGTACTTTTTTACCTGACCAGTAAGTCAAATAACTTCCTTAAATCTCATGAAAACAAAAATGCCATAATGATTGATATATTATAACACTGCATGATTAAGAATCGAATCTCTCATAAGCTGTCATTGTGTATGTGTGTGTATATATGTGTACATATTAAGTTTGTGCGATGTAAATTAAATGTCAGTACAGCAATCGATGAGTCAAAGTTCCTGAGTTTATAAATAAATAGTCGTAACGTGCTAGTTTAAATGAAAGGATTAATGCTATTACTGTAGCTTTATGGTGTTGGAAAAGAATGCAACTGAGACATCTCTCTGTGGTAGTACCTTCCCCTAATGAATAAAGTTTTCAGGGGGCCAATCACTGGGCAAGGAGTAGGCAGGAATTCCAGGTCAGGGAGGGGAAGAGCAGAAGCAGGAGTGGAGAGCTGGTAGACAGGAGAGGATGAGGACAAAATGTAGCTAGTGGAGGTCCCCCAGTTTCAGGTGGCAGATCCATTTTGATCTGCTACCGCAGGATTTAGCATAGAATGGCTTACATGTTAGGATGTTAGCTGCTGCAACCAGCGATCATGTTACCTGTTAATTCTGAACTAAGTTTGTGTGGTGTTTTCCTTCAGGCGGTGACTCCTCAACTGGGTTCCAGAGAGAACCATGGCAAAGCATGGGTTTGCGAGAAGTGCACTGCAAAAGGCAGTGGGAATTAGAAATTGTGGGGCTGGAAAGGCAACGACCCTTCACAGCAACTTAACAAGTGGAGTGGAGAGATTTCAGAGCTCTGGATCAGAGGGTCTGCAAAGATGAGAGCAGGCTGTGGCATGCCTGACTGTGCCTGGCCGCTCTGCCCTGATGGAGTGGCATGGATTTCTCTTTTAATATTTCATACAACAGCCCTCTTCCTCACAAATCATCAAGGATGGAGCAGAAATATACACATCTGGGCTTGAGCATACCCCACTTACTCAAGCTATTACTAGAGCAATTTTAAATTATAAAGATATAATTTTGCATTGACTTAGGAATCTTTTACGTTGTTCACAGATTAATACACCACCTCCCAAATTTATCACAAACTCTCAAAATATCACCAGCATGTGTTCAAACAGATGATCCTCTGGTGCACACATCACATAAATGACATAGCATAAGGCACTCCTTACCTTTTTTTTTTTTTTTTTTTTTTTTTTTTTTGGTTTTTCGAGACAGGGTTTCTCTGTATAGCCCTGGCTGTCCTGGAACTCACTCTGTCGACCAGGCTGGCCTTGAACTCAGAAATCCGCCTGCCTCTGCCTACCAAGTTCTGGGATTAAAGGCGTGTGCCACCACCACCCGGCTGGCACTCCTTATCATAAGAGAGCTTTTCTGGGAAGAAAGAAGAGAATTAATAATCATCCTGGGTGCACAAACACAAAGTTAAATTATGATTTAAGTTTACATGTAAGTACCTTCAATGAATAAAGTTTACATGACAATAAATTCAGTACCTGCTGCTGAGGCCATTTTAAACCAATAGGAAATACTTTCTTGGCTTTTCTGCTTGACTGAGAAGGTTCTTCAGGAAGCTCAGGAGCCTCCCAGCTCTGAGGTTGGGAAGTAACCCAACAGAAGATTATCCTGAGACACAGGAGCTCAGCAACCCCATAGCTCTGAGAGGAAGTCTCCACATCAGAGGTGGTGCAGCTCCCAGAGGAGCTCCCATATGAGCTGCAGAATCCAGGTTCCTCCTCCTCCTCCTCCTCCTCCTTCTCCTTCTTCTCCTCCTCTTCCTCCACCTTCTCCTCCACCTCCTTGCATCTTCCCTTCTTCTCTTGACTGCTTCTTGTCTTCTTCTCATAAGAGAGTAATGCCAAGCAGCAAATCTCATAAAACAAATTTATTGGGGGGTCTAGGGAGTGGAGAGACTGATTGTACAGGCTAGGTTTGTGTCAACTGGACACAGCTGGAGTTATCACAGAGAAAGGAGCTTCAGTTGGGGAAATGCCTCCATGAGATCTAGCTGTGAGGCATTTTCTCAATTAGTGATCAAGGGCCCCTTGTGGGTGGAACCATCTCTGGGCTGGCTGTCTTGGGTTCTATAAGAGAGCAGGCTGAGCAAGCCAGGGAAAGCAAGCCAGTAAGGAACATCCTCCAATGACCTCTGCATCAGCTCCTGCTTCCTGACCTGCTTGAGTTCCAGTCCCGAGTTCCTTGGTGATGAACAGCTGTATGGAAATGTAAGCCGGATAAACTCTTTCCTCCCCAACTTGCTTCTTGGTCATGATGTTTGTGCAGGAATAGAAACCCTGACTAAGACACTGATCTAGGATAAATCCTCTGCCTATGCTCCCAAGAAGGAGCATATAGCTGGAAAATGGACAAACTGTGGTACTTATAAAGAGGTTCCTAGGGGTGAGGGGGTTGGAGCTTTCTAGGATGGAGAATACCAGAGTGAGAATTGGTAGGATTTCAAGTCCTCAGCTGAGGAGAGCTCAGGGATTTGTGGGTTTTTCTATTCAAGGATTGGTGGCATTTGTTTGGAAGTTTCAACTAAAATTATCATAACCTGGGGAGGTTCCTGTTAACTGGAAACCCAGTTATGATAGTTAGAGAGATCTCTAGGAGGTGCTGGCTTCTGGAGCTCCTCAGGCAGTGACCTGGTCACGTTCCTGCTTTGAGGGTTTACAAAGATATGTAAAGTTGACAAGTGCATTCAATGACAGGGAAAGCCTTCTCTGCCTGTTGAGTGGCCTGAATAACCAACATACTTTATATTAATACATAGAGGAAAACGAACATTCATTTAAGTAAAAAAAAAAAATGTACTCTCTACATTAATATGTTATCTGAAAATCATTATCATCATAATGGGCCTCAGGTGTTAGTGTACCACATATCTGGTAGATGTTGTAACATGAAACTAAATTCTTTGTTCAACACTCCTAATAATCAAACAAACCACATGTTCAGTTTCTTCTTCAAATTCTCTCTCTCTCTCTCTCTCTCTCTCTCTCTCTCTCTATCTATCTATCTATCTATCTATCTCTCCCTCTTTCTCTCTCTCTCTCTCTCTTTCTCCCTCTCTGGATTTTTTTTGTGTGTGTTGTTAATTGTTTTTTTTGTTGTTGTTGTTGTTGTTGTTCTGTTTCATTTATTTATTTATTTAATATTTATTTATTTATTTATTTATTTATTTAGGTTCACATAGTAATTTTATGGGATCCCTTGATTTTATGTCAAGTTACCTACCGCCCTGATCCCCTGCCTACCCACTCCCACTTCTTGGCCCTCGCATGTCCCCTGTATTGGGGCATATAAAGATTGAGGGCCTCTCCTCCCAATGATGGCCGACTAGGCCATCTTCTGCTACATATGGAGCTAGAGACATGAGTTCTGGGGATTCTGGTTAGTTCATATTGTTGTTCCTCTTCTAGGGTTGCAAACCCCTTCAGCTCCTGGGATTCTATCTCTAGTTTCTCCATTGTGGGCCCCGTGCTCCATCTTATAGATGACTGTGAGCATCCACTTCTGTGGGAGACAACTATATCAGGGTCCCTTCAGTAAACTCTTGCTGTCCTATGCAATAGTGTCTGAGTTTAGTGACTGATTATGGGATGGATCCCCCTGTGGGGTATTCTCTGTATGGTCCATCCTTTCGTTTTTAGCTCTAAACTTTGTCTCTATTACTCCTTTCATGGGTATTTTGTTTCCTATTCATAGGAGGAATGAAGTATCCAAGCTCTGGTCTTCCTTCTTGATTTTCTTGTGTTTTGCAAATTGTATCTTGGGTATTCTAACTTTCTGGGCTAATATCCATTTATCAGTGAGTGCATATCCAATGATGGGAAGGCCCAGGCCAGTATAGAGTCGTGTTTGAAATTGTGACTGAGCAAGACAGAGAGAGTAAGCCAGTAAGCAGCATTCTCCATTATGTTTTAACTTGCATTTTGTACTTCAGTTCCTGATCTAACTTCACTCAGTGATAAGAATAGGACCTAAGAGTAGGAAGAGGAAGTAAATCCTTTTCACCTCTCGTTACTTTTGATCCTTGTATTTTATCACAACAATGGAGACTCTATGATGGTGTAATTTTCTGTATTTTATGATTATGCTGTGTCTAGATTAATATTTTTCATAATTTTTACAGAATAATGGTACATACATGACTATAAATAAAACTGTAGATTCTACAGTTTCATGCATTCATTCAAATTACTAACTTTTCTACAATGAAGTATTCTGAGAAGGGTCAAAGGGAGGCTTCCTATGTAAATGCTGACACGGAACTGGGTCCTGATCAATGCAACTCTTTGGCTCTTCCACTGTACTTGCTACTTTTGGGAATGATTCCCCAAGACTGAATAAGTTAAAGAGAAACCTATTTTTCTTCCATAAATTATTGAAAATACTTCATATTAGAAAGTTTTTAAAAAGAGTTTAAAGATTAGAAAGTACATTTGAAAGGAAAAAAAAAAAAAACCTAACCTTTCAGAGGGAGAGAGAGAGAGAAAGAGAGAGAAGAGAGAAGCCTAATTTCTTAAACACTATACTACAAAATTGTTCCTCTTGGTTTTAAAGCCTTATTTTGTTTGATCTCCACTGTATTTTCAACATTTAGTCATTATTTTCATTTGCAGGGTTGTTTTTTCCTTTCCTCAGTATGTTTTAGCCAGAAGGGCAGGAGAGCAGCTGTCTCTACTAAAGAAACCAATTATTTGCCAAATGAATGTAACATTGCCTGGATTCACTGACTGTTTTGAACAACACCTCCAAGTATAGTCTTTGTGATAACCAAGCCTTGCTCTGATCCACATCAAATATTATGCCTTCATAAGACTTTAACACATTGGTTATTTTCTTCAGATTATTGTAAATCTAGAAAGATCTGATTGGAAGTAAAGAAAGGAACAGTTAGCAACTTCAAAAATCACACAAATCAGACAACCCATATGTAATCCTACCTGCTAATACATATTCAAATTCTTATTCTTATAGTAGAATTTAGAAATCTTCAAGTATCTCTTCTGCCATTTCTTCATTTTAGACATTATTAGCCTTGCTGCCAATTTCAACTGAATTCACACACCTTTCTGAGCCTTTTGACTTCTCTTAAATATCAAAATTTCACTTAACAACAAAGTTAGTTGTGTTTAAATTTTATTCTTTATGAAATTTCTTCCAGTAAGTGTAGATTATTACATTGAGTTAAATCATATTCGAATTATCCAAACATAGGCAATATAATAATATTTTTGTATTAATAATAATAAATGTATTATAAATGGCCTTTAGTCAATTTCTCAGAATTCTAAAATCTAATGACCACAATATTACCAGTCTTCTTTTCTGCTGATATTAGGATATTCTATACCCCCATCAGAATGTCCAATTAAGTTCAGATTACAGTCATCTGGGGATTTTTTTCAGCCTATAAACCTAACTTCTTCCAAATCCCATCTATGAACCAGTTCCAAAGGATTGTGATCTATATTATCATCCTAATTTAAGAGTGGCTTTGTGCATACATTTGCAATGTAAGTTACTTTTTTTTTAAGTATCATTATTTTCTTTTATTTTAATTAGATATTTTCTTAATTTACATTTCAAATGCTATTCCGAAAGTCCCCTCCCCCCCCCCCCCGCTCCCCTGTTCACCCACTCCCACTTCTTGGCCCTGGCGTTCCCCTGTATTGGGGCATATAAAGATTGCAGTACCAAGGGGGCTCTCTTCCCAATGATGACCGACTAGGCCATCTTCTGCTACATATGGAGCTAGAGACACGAGTTCTGGGGGTTCTGGTTAGTTCATATTGTTGCTCCTCTTCTAGGGTTGCAGACCCCTTCAGCTCCTGGGGTTCTATCTCTAGCTTCTCCATTGTGGGCCCTGTGTTTCCTCTTATAGATGATTATGAGCATCCACTTCTGTACGAGACAGCTATATCAGGGTCCCTTAAGTAAGCACTAGCTGTCCTATGCCATAGTGTCTGAGTTTAATGACTGATTATGGGATGGATTCCCCCCTGGTGTGGTAGTCTCTGTATGGTCCATCTTTTCATCTTAGCTCTAAACTTTGTCTCTGTAACTCCTTTCATGGGTATTTTGCTTCCTCTTCACAGTTATCACTGTGACTTAGTATTATCAAAAAGCATCATCCTATGTGAGGCTAGTTTAATTTTGACGATAGTTTAGTGGAATACATTTAATACCATGTCCTGGCAAGTATTAAAAAGTCTAGCAGCTTGGACTGTTGTTGCAGCTAGGATTAACAGAGATGAAAATAGTGATCTTCAGTTGGACTCCTTTTCTCTCCATTTATTCATTCTAGGACTCCAACTCCTCAGAAAATATCAATCACACTCAAAATGAGTCTCCCTTGCTCAGCTTAACCTTTATGAAAATGCCCTTAACTCAAATAGAATGGTTATTCTTGAGTAATTTCAAATCCAACCAAGTTGAGAATGATTAACACTCATACTTGTACATTTTTGCCAGTGTTACAAAGATTAAAACAATTCTCTCATTAAAAAATATTATGTGTCTACATTTTATCTTTTATATATATTTTGAAATTAAGTGATTTTTTTTAAATTAACAATTGGTACAGTGCATAATTGATAGCCTAGCAATCAATGAACTTCTTTTATGAAGTTAATGTTTATTTTTTATTTTATTTTTTTACTCTTTTTTTTTTTTATTAGAGAGTTTCTTCATTTACATTTCAAGTGTTATCCAAAAGTCCCCTATATCCCCGCCCCTCCCGGCCTGCTCCCCTACCCTCCCTCTCCCGCTACTTGGCCCTGGCATTCCCCTGTACTGGGGCCTATAAACATTGCTAGACCAAGGGCCTTTCTTCCCGAATAATGGCCAACTAGGCCATCTTCTAATACATATGCAGCTAGAGACATGAGCTCTGGGGGTTCTGATTAGTTCATATGTTGTTCCATCTATAGGGTTGCAGACCCCTACAACTCTTGAGTACTCTCTCTAGCTCCTACATTGGGGACCCTGTGTACTGCCCTATAGATTATTGTGAGCATCCACTTCTGTGTTTGTCAGGAACTGTCAAAGCTTCCCAGGAGACAGCTATATCAGGGTCCTTTCAGCAATGTCCTGCTGGTGTATGCAGTAGTGTCTGCGTTTGGTGGCTGATTATGTGATGGACCACCCAGGTGGGGCACTCTCTGGATGGCCCATCCTTTCATTTTAGCTCCAAGCTTTGTCTCTGCACATCATGAAGTTAATGTTTGTTATAAATTTATTTAAAATCTAATTTGTTATTAAATTTTGAATTAAAATATAAGTACATAATTTTTTCATTTCCATTTCTCCCTCCAACTCATTCCTTTGCCCCCATCATCTCTCAATTGCATATCCTCTTTTTCTTTGATTGTTATTATTTTACACACATACAAATACGCAAATATATAAATAAAATTTGCTGAATATGTTCATTGTAAGTGGTATTTAAATAATTAATAATTTCAGGTTTATGGTTTGTAATGGCTAACCAATTACAGAACTTACAGAACTTATACCTTGAAAAGACTAATATTCTCTCTCTCTCTCTCTCTCTCTCTCTCTCTCTCTCTCTCTCCATCTCTCCCTCTTTTTCTCTTTCTCTCTCCTCTCTTCTTCTCTCTCTGTTGCCTAGAGTTCATTTTCTAAGAATGGATCCCTGTGAGATCTTATTTAGGCAACCATATAGTTGAGGTGTAATGGGAAATTTTCCCTCAATTTCCAGGAGACACAATCAAACAGTAGTTTTCCTGATTCTCTTTCTTTTATAATATCTCTACCTTATTTTTTGCACTGTTCTCTGTTGTAGGTTTATCTCTTCCAACAAGAATCTTATAGTAAAGCTGGACATGGTGGCACACACCTTTAATCCCAGCCCTTGGAAGGCAGAGGCAGATGGATTTCTGAGTTTGAGGCCAGCCTGGTCTACAGAATGAGTTCCAGTTAGCCAGGGCTACACAGAGAAGCAGTGTCTCGAAAAAAAAAAATCTCATAATAAGTGGTTCTCTTCATTTGACCAGTTGTGGTTTGCTTTAATGGTCTGTGTCTGCTGCAAGAGAAGTATCTTCTGTGAAGGTATACAACTTCCACCTTAGCGTGTTCTGTCCAGGTATTGTTTAGACAACCATAGAGTTGAGGTTTAATGCTTGGGATTATGGTTGTTTCCCTCAATTGAAGTTTATATAGTATTTTCTAGTACCTCAAAAGTTTAACCTCAGGGAAAAGTATCTCAGGTCAGATCCATCTCACATCTCCTGAGGTTTGTGTTTGAATTTGGGTATCTTTAGCAGTAAGGATTCAGCTTCAACATCTGGTAGCTGAAAGACACAACATGTATGTAAGAAACAGAAAGGAAAGCTAAAACAATTTACCTCTGGGTTAAAGATAAATCTTCTAACACAGTTAAAAATTATGATGGTCCAATAAACAAATGGTAATTGGTCTTCTCTAAGACCTATACGATCTCTAACCCCATTTACTTAGCTAAGGTTCCAGTTATAGTTAAAATTTTCCCCCTGGGGTGCAAGCCCTAAGTCGAATAAGATAACTATTGGTAACCACCAAGCTATGGTTGCCACTCTTGCATCTTTAGCAATATTATTGTGATCCATAGTTCTCTCAGGGTATAATTTTGGCTGTTTTCCTCTGTCTGAATCTTGCATATTATTGTTTTGTACTAACAAGTGTAGATATCAGGTTGAAGGATTTTAGTTTAGATCCATCTCAAAATTTCTGAGGCTGTGTCTGAAGTGTGGTATACTCAGCAATGAGGGCTCAGCTTTAATCTCTAGTAGGCCATCAAAAGAAACAGCTCATTTAAAAAAAAAAAGTAAAAGAAACAAAGAAAAACAAGGAATAAAATGAGGCTTGATGATAGTTGTTATGCCCACTATCATCAGAATGAAACTTTGTGTCTAAGAATTGGAAGAAAAACTGCTATTGGTGGTTCATCCATCAAAGTAAAACAGCAGCAAAAAGAATAAAGAAAACCTATAATATATGTAACATTTATTTCAAATATTTTCCATGAAAATTTTATTATAAAAGTTTTTGACATATATCTTATAACCATATATTTTAGCTAAGTTTAGCAGATTAAAATAAGATTAAAATAAAGAAAGACAAATTCTACATTGGTACTATTTCCATGAAATCAAGTATTTATTTTATTCAGTATATATGTGAAATTCAAAGGAGGATTTACTGGGCCTACACACACACACACACACACACACACACATACATGCACATACCAACAAATATCAACAATCATATATATCAACATACAATATATAGTTACATACGTATACACAGGCATACGTCTATACCTAGGAATAAAAAGTTATTTTTTTCAGGAAACTTACATACAAAGTTTGATAAGATGAAAATAAAATTATCCATACCCTCAGACATAACATCAGTGCAAAATGAGAATAATTTCAAGGCATCATTTTGGAATATACAGGGAGTTGCACTGAAATTGTCATTTGGAAGAATCTGAATACCATGACAATAGTTCTGTAAAGGATGGTAATTTGGCTATATAATTAAATTGGAATGTGTTCAGTAAGCAGATGTGTGAGAATAAATAAGACTATAAGCTCCCTATTCTCACTTCTCTGTCTTTCTTTGTTTGCTTTTTAATGAGGACGCCCCATGGCTTTTTGTTGCTGCTGCAGTATAGCTGCTGTTTTTCTCTGCACTAAATTAGTTACCAGCACTAACATGCTCTAGGTTTATTCAGGAGCCTTCCAGGCTGCAGAGATCTATTTTGTCAACAGATGGCGTAAGATGTGATTCTCCCTGCTCATTGACTACAAAGCAACAACTAGCTATTGCTGTCCAAAGTTCTATTAAAATTTTATCCATGCTTCTGTTGAATAAACAATGCTCATCTTGTTTCAAATATCACTGTGAGAAAAGACATTGTTTAAAAATTTATTAAAAAAAAACAAGTTTCTCAGAAATTCAGTAACTTTAAAAAATTAGAATATATATATTTGTTTTTTTGGATGCTACAATACTATATATAACACTAATCTATTTCTTGTATTCTATAGTCCATGGTTGAATATACAATCATAATGTAATATGGCCTAATACAGGCAGTTCTGAGAAATTAATGGTGACAATCAAGTCTGTATTATGCTGACAATTGTTTAATATGCTGAACGTAAGAAAAGTATCTTGACTTGTCCAAATTACTCATCAGTGCTGAAATTTCTATACTTTAGTGAGTCAAATATCTGGTAATAGATATTAGTTAAAGGTTAGTGTTAAGAGACATTCTGCCTCCACCCATAATGTAGACCCTTCCATAGGAACAGAAACACTAAGGTAAGGATCAAAGGATGCTCTTGGCATCTGGAGATCAGACAGCAATGCCTGTTGAGTAGATAAACTACTTCTTACACAGGTAGTCTGTCAGGACTCTTTCAATAGATATATAAACTTAGAGGTCTCATTTTATACCTGAGTCATGTGAATGAAAGTTCCCACAAACTGCATAAAAAGTCACTGCCTCACTAATTAGATTTCAGTGACAAGAAGTTGGAATTTCTTAAGTTCAGAATCCAATTAGCTTGGACTGTCTTCAAACTCCTTAATATCCATCTATTGTTCACTTTTATGTAGGGCCTAACATCTTTTTGAGTATTAGATAAATAGTTTGGAATGGATTAATTGACCCTAATCTTTCAACCAAAAGTCTGAGAATGTTCTCAGGTAACATCTGGAACCTATACCAGAGATAGCCATTTTTTTCTCTAACCTGTCTACCTGATTTTCATATCAATGTACTAAAATTGGTTTGATTTGTTTTGCTTGTTCTCTTACTGTAAAAATAATATAAGACAGCTGACGGATATGAACACTACTTTGGAATAAATCTATATTTACTTCCTAGACATGGGTATTTGCATTTGGTTCTAAAATAAAACTTATACCCTTTCAGGTGAGAACTGGTTTTTAGTCCACAAAAATAAGGAAGCAACTGTGTTGGCAATAGTTTCTGGTAGGTGCCAGGTTCTGTTTGTTTGTTTGTTTGGTTTTTTTTTTCCCATTTCTATTGGAGTAAGAAGAGAGATGATAAAAGAAGGTCAGTGCAGAGAGGAGAAATGAGAGTGCAGAAAGGAAGAAAGGGGAAAGAAAGTGTAGAAGGTAGGTGTAGGAAGAAGGAAACAAGAAGGGTAATAAGAAGAAAGTAGGATAAAAAAGGGGAAAGAAGGAAGGGAAGGGAGAAGGATATATTGTCATTTTTTGAAGCCCTGAATAAATCGTTTTCTTTAAATTCCCAAGGATTTAAATAGTGATATTCTTCAAACTAATATTTTACTTAGGTGGCTTTAACATGTTTTTAAACACATTTGCAGATATATTTAATTTGCAGAGAGAAATTGAATCAATAGGAAAGAATAGAATACATTGATATGTAGCAATTTTCAAGAATGCCAGAAAAATTTGTGGATTACTTAAAGCAATTTTATGTAACTTTATTTTCTTTTATACATTATTGAATCATATCCACTATTTATATAGTGAAAAATAACACTGATAAATAGCTTAAAAATATATATTCTCAATGTTTTTCGAATATACCATTAGGAGGCCAAGTATTTAACACATGGGCACAGCAGGAGACATTACAAATATTAAGACCCTAAAGTAAAATGTAAATATAGAAAAGACTGTTTGATTTTTTTTTTTTTTTTTATCATATAAATGGTTAGAGCACCCTGGAGTTCAAAGCCCTTTCTAACTTGTTTCTCTTCTTATATTTTATTCTTATTAAAAGGAGTATTCTCTAAATGGTGTTTTGGACATCTTTAACAAAATCATTTAATAAGTAATTTTGGATCACCACTTTTATATAAAATGTTTATTTTTTTGTAGTCAAAATAATATTGTCTAAGAAGATCCTGAAGGAAACTTTGAGTTGTAACTCCAGTTTACCTTGGGCAAAATACTAAGATCAATCTTGGATAGAACACATTGAAAATACATGGTCAGATATAAAATTTAGTCTTTACATTTTCATTTGAAAGTACCATGAAAACTGAGACCACATAATGTGTTCCAGGAAAAAATAAATACTGCCTCAGAAAGAAACCAACAGCATTTAAGTTGTAAAATCAAGAACATTTGTGAAATTGGAGATATTTAAAATAGAAATTTTGAAAAGGTAAATGCCTAGATTTTTCTTTGTTGTGTAACAAAAAAAAAATAAAATTGACATACAATAATGCCAAATTACAAGTATCCTAGGATGAATCACATACTGAGCATTGTTGCTGTCTCTATATAACATGACTGAGAGTTCTAAGAAGAACATCTACTCTTATTCTTAAGTGTAATGGTAGAACTATTGCCAAAGATTTTAGAAAACTCAGGACAATTTTAACTCTCCTTAGCCCTCAGTCTCTTTTTAATGTTGAGGAACCTTAGAAATCATTATCAAATTTAACTGACTTGAAAAAGCCTATAGAAATTTTGATTAGAAGTCAATACATTGAATTATTATACCTATTTTATTATTTAAAATATATTTTAAATAAAAACATTGACTTAATGCTATTTTCATAACTAATAATACTAACTTTGTAATTTTTTGATCACTATTCCTAATTAAACCATAACATAACATTCTGGGTACTGGGTAAAGGAGTGCATGAGAAGCTACAGATGCAAACAGAAGGCAGATCCTCACCTATTTTCATATTATATTAGGTAATAATTATATAACAATAATTACCAAGGGAAGTTTGTAATTAATTCATTATATGTTTATTAATTTAAATTAGGGTTTTATTTATTCTTTGAAATTTTCATAAATATATATCCATATTCCTCTTATTATTTTAAGATTATTTTTAATCTCAAAACTTCAAGAAGTTTCTATCTCTATTTCTGTCTCTTTTAAAAAGTTGAAAAACAGGGATCTCATTTTGTGTTGGCCTACTTTTACTTTGTGTAGTAGGCCTCTTCCTTGTATGTGGTCAATATACCCATTTTCACAATTTGGAAGAAAATTAACTTGCCCTTGTCCCAGTGTAATCAAATAATAGCTCTTTAGTTAGAAGTGGTATTTTTTTTTCTCCATCTCCTGCATGAGCTGCTGTTTTGAGTACCTTAAGTTTGTGCAGGTTTGTGCATATTCTTACAGACTTGGTGAATTCATGAGTACACCAGCTCTGTTGTGTCAAGGAACATTATTTCAGTGGAGTAATACCCCACCTATGACTGTTACAACATTTCTTCTCCTTCTTTCATATGGATTCCTGAGCTTCAAAGAAAAGACTGTTATATGGAGGTCCAAATAAGTGTTGAGTGAGCCAAAGTTTCTGATTCTCTTCACATTGCCCAATTGTGGATTTCTGAGTTAACCATCAACTGCTGTAAATTGAAGCATTGATGATAATGGTTCAATTCTGGGTATAGTGGGCATAAGAGTACATCAATCAAAGACGTTAGGAGTCATGGTGCAATGTCCTCTTTTAAAGACATTGTGGGGGATTATCTGAGAGGGCACATAACATATCTAGCCCCAAGTACTTGGCTTCATTAAATATGAAAGTTATAAGTTATTTTTCCCTTATGTAATAGACCTTAATTCCAATAAGAAAGTAGCTGGTTATTACCATAACATTTGTGCCACTATTGTACCAATGGGAATATCATTTCAAGCACACCATTATTGCTCAAAAGGCTCACAATTGGATGTGCTTATTGTCTTTTGTCCACTGATAACTTGCATAGCTAATTAACTTGCACAAAACAAATACTAGCCAGTTGTAGTCTAATAATATGTATGTTTCTTCAGTTATTTGATTGAATATGTTTTATCTTCAAAAACAGACTCTTTGTTTCAACTAGTACTAACTTCTAATGTTCAGGGCTCTATGAGATATTACTGGCCAGCAACTCAAAACCAATTCTTGGTATTGGGATTTTATTAGGTACAATATTTTTTCTATTTGGCAATTTATGCTTATATGAAAACTATATTTATATGAAATACTACATTGTATAAAATGTAATCTCCCTCCCCCACCAGCCTGTTCTAGGCTGAGTGCAGACCAGCCATAGGAAGCCACAGGCAGCATGGTTCTTCAACCAAGATTGGCTTTCATTGTCTTGCTAAATCACACCTGAGCTACTCTGGTGCCCTGCTGTCTGTTGCTGTGTCTCTGGGACAGGACATGCATCATGCCAGACATTCCAGAGTGCCCTGGACCCTGGCTCCACCCGATTCACCTGCTTAGAGCTCGGACATCCCACAGTACTTCAGGCTTCAAGCCAAATTCCAGGTGCCTGCCCAGAACTGACTGGGGGCAAGGCCTTCCTTCCTAAAACCAAGAAAGAACCCTAAATAAAATTAGACCCTTTGAATGGAGTGATTCGTCTTGGCGTCCATTTTCTTCTCCCACCCTAGTCTCCTTTCAGGCCCTGTCCATCCAACTTTGGTTCCTGGAAGCTATGTCAGATGGCTTACAACTGCCTATAGTTCTACATATGGGTGATCAGATTCTCTTTCCTGGATTACACACACACACACACACACACACACACACACACACACACACGTACACACACGCAATGCACTTATTTCAAAATGAAGTATTCTCATAAATCATATATTTACAAATCTGTATATACATTTTGTTAAAATGTTATCTTTGTCTCCTCAATATTCATTTCAGTTTTTTTCCATTAAGATGACAAATATTATAGTTTGCTTCATCAATTAAGTTGCATATGCTACAGTTCGATTACTTATTTCCTTATTATTTCATCATCATTGAATTAGACTCAATAGCTCAAAATGGACATATTTAATATTTTAAAATTACATCAGATATTAGGGAGAATTAAGGATCGCAGCACAATATGGAATAATAAGTGCATAATGGAAGGCAAAATAGTTGATAGGTTTACTGAGACAATGAAATGATCTTTGCATTCAGTCAGCAAGCTGGCTCATCTTTACCCAAACTGCACCTTGAAGATCACAGATAGATAATTGTTCCTTTATATTTATTACTGTGCTGTTATATCTATCATCCTGTTTCAAATATTTTTCTTAGAATTTTGTTACTTAAAATGTTAAGTGATGTGACTAATGTGAAAGTCAAAAACAGTCAAAATTATTGACAATATTTAATGCTATAAAATATATTATAGACAACATATTAAAATTAATTTTACTGTTTTGAAACAGTGAGAACGTTTTATCACTTCTAAAATCATATTGGCTCATTGTCTGAACTATGATTATTTAACAATAGATAAATCACCATTTGGGGATCTTAGAAGATTACCCGCCTGTCTCCTTCAAATAAAATTCACCATAACTTGTGTTTGTTCACAATGACAATATATTTTGTTTCTCCTTAGTTATCTATAATCATATCAGCATATTTGAATAATTTTTATGATATGATAGATTAATATATGTAGAAAGATCCTGGCACAATCCATAAAGCATTTTTGAAAATTAGAAGAAAGATTGATTGCTACCTTTTTCCCATAATCTGTTGATGCCCTAAAAAGGAGGTCAGTAGTATAAAAATATAACAATTATAGAAAGAATTTATATACATCTCAGTGATCAAAACAGGAAGTTTTAAAGGACTAGTTTGTACTTTGGACATATAAAGTACTCTGATTACTAATCATGCAAAAACATTTAATGAAAAAGTACATTAGAACTGGAATTTATGTTGGTGTCACCTGCTCACTGAAGCACATAAATCCACTGGGCTAGAAAAGCCAAGGGTTTCGCTTCCGAATAATTCACTTTTTAACTACCGAGTTTAGAAGAGAAGAACATTGATCAGTCTGTGCCTCACAGATTCCCAAAGTTCACAAAGGCCTGTAGTCTTATAAAAAATACAACAATTCATTTAATATGTTATATGAATCACTATCAACTATATATTTACATATTATTCTAATATTATTCCTAGTATGCCATTTCCAACAAGTGATAATTTTCAACAGTACGAATAGTTCTAATCAGGAACTGGTTCTGTATTATTAACCCAGGATAAAACATATAGATAGAGATAGTCAGATAGGTGAAAGATACAGACTAAGAAAAAGAAAGAAAGGAAGGAAAGAGAAAGAAAGAAAGAAAGAAAGAAAGAAAGAAAGAAAGAAAGAAAGAAAGAAAGAAAGAAAGAAAGAAAGAAAGGAAGAAAAGCAAACAAACAAAGGATATGGAAATGATGACATCTCATAGTGTCACACCCAAAAATGGATTCCCTGCACCACTCAGATACCCCTTAGTTTCCTAAGCTGTCTCTCACGGATATTTCTGTTACATAAGATGCCTGCTTCCTAGTTCTTTCAGAGTATCTTTCAATCAGTAAAGCTGGTACATCAGATTTATTCTATTAACTTATTTTCCTAAAGATGAGCTTACAGTGGTAGTATATTAGTACTTACTCACCTCGTATTAACTTACTACTAAACTGAAACTCAACAAAAATTAGAAATTAAAATATTTTACTCATAAACTTTCTCTAATTAACATAATAACCTAAATATGCTAAATGTAAACATTATTAATATTTTCCCCTCTAAAATAAGACAGTCAACAATTCTATACATACTCCATTTTTTCTTCCACTAAACATTTTAAAATCAGGTTGTTGACTGTAAAGAATATTTCTAATGTTTCATCACACAGAGTGTATCTGGGGAACATTATTGTAGAAGAGCTACTATAGTAGCTATTGCTGATGATGTAATATCAAGCCAATAGGGAGATTCACCCAGCATTTCTCTTTTATACAACCCTAAGGTAGAAAGTGTTCCAATAGTTTGATGGATCATTTTTCAGATATGCACATTTTAGTTACAATTTTATGTCTCATGAAAAGAAAGCTCAATTATTTTCTCTTTATAGATGACACATATGTCAGGGAAGAAACACAATTGAGCATATTGGGGGGAGTTCCCTCTTCTTGAAAGAAAGGTCAAGGGAGGATGTGGGAGGAGCTGTGTGAGGGGAGAGCTGGGAGGAGGGGGACTGTGATCCAGATGTGGAGTGAGTAAATAAATAAATTAGTGAAAAAAGGTTTATAAAAATGATTGGATATAATGAAAAGTTTAATTGTTTCTAAAATAGAATTAATCATAATATTCTGATATATTATTGATATGGCAGTATGGGAAGTATTCAAAAGCAGTCTGGATTTTTGCAAAATCTGGAATACTTCCATTTATTTCATTGTCAGTGGCCAAGGTGTAATAGCCTGGTGTCTCAGTTGACACCCCAAACTTTGATTCTAATGGGTTGGCCAAAAACTCAAATTATTTTTAGATTTCAGTATATTCTGATGTTGTTTTTCATCAATTTCTACTCTCTGTGTTTTTTGCATGCTTACCATATAAAGGTTCATCAAATTCCCATCAACTCCAAGGCAGCCCAATCTGGCTCCTGAGCATGTTGTTCAATTCAAGTGGTAAAACATTTTGTTTAGTGCCAGAACCCTTATTAATCCAACCACCTGTTTCCAGAATACATCTACATAGACAACAGAACCTTTCATTTGCAATCCACATGACATTTACCTTTGGTACTGAATTTTGTTTATTTTCATTTTGCTTTTGATCAACAATAGTTTTTGTATGCATATAAGAGTCTTTCAATTACATGTGTTACAGTAGTAACCTTGCAAATATGTATATGAATCAGAAAACAGCAATAGCAACCAGCAAAAGAGAAGTAAGGACTAATTTTTTTGTCCACTTCAATTCAGTTTTATTTTAAAAATTAAGTGCTTCCTTGAATATTAATTAAGATGCTATATCTCAAGTTTAATAAAATTTATTCAATAACATTTTCCATGTTTTTGAACTTTCTTTAGAAATATCCATAATTCCACAAAAAAACCCCACAAAATAATGTTGTTAAAACATGGGCTGATGTTGAAATTATATAAAGTATTTATGGAATACATAGTATCTAATTAATTCCTACTCTGAAGAAAAACATGTTTCAAAATTTGAGATACTGACTAGTAACATTTTTTTGAAATTTAACATGAATTTGATGTGTACAATAAATATTGATATTCATTTTAGTGTAGTTTGAATATAATCACAGAAAGTAGAATCTTTTCTCTGTCTATATATTTTTGCTGTTATAGATTTTAAACATATTGTCCATTTTATATTTATTTCTTTTTTCAAATGATATCTTATATTTCGTGAGACTATAATAATTCTCCCTTCCCTTTCTTGGCTCAAAATCCTTCCATTTACTTCTAGCTCTATTTCAAATTCATATATATATATATATATATATATATATATATATATATATATTCTTAAATGCATAAATACACCCTGCTCAGTCTGTATAATGTGACTTGTATGTATCTTTTCAGAGTTGATTATTTGGTGCTGGATAATTAATTGATATTCTCTTGTCAGGGGTAGAATAATGAATAATTCTCAAATTCTCAGAGTTCCTTAGTTCCTGAAATTCTTGGCTCAGGGTTGACGACTCATGAGCCCTCTGCATTCATCATAACATTAAGAAAACTATCCAAGAGGAAAACCTACAAACATAAATTTACTAAATCATCACAATTACTGCTAACATTGTGGTAATTTGAGTAAGTATGGTCCCCATAGGCTCATATATTTGAATGCTTAATAGGCAAGGTGTTACATATTAGGCTGTGTGTCTTTGTTAAGTGTGGCCTTATTCCTGGAAATGTGTACCTGATAAGAGCTTTGGTAATTGACAAGCTCATGAGAGGCCTAGTGTCTCTCTCTTTCCCTACTCCTTGCAAATCCAGATGTAGGACTCTCTGAACTTATCTAGAACCATGACTGCTCGCATGCCACCATGTTGAACTCATTGACAGTAATGCACTAAATCTTTGCAACTGTAAGCTAACCTCAAATGTTTTTCTTTCAGAGTTGTGATGGGTATGGTTTCTCTTCTCTGTCATAGTCTATTGACTGGAAAAAACACTAATAATATGTCTTCATACACAAAGATAAGTGTAATCTGCTCATCAAGAAAACTTTTTCTTGCAATCATCACAGAAGACTACACCCAATATACACAGAATTTGTAGATCCCTGTCAACATCGATGCATGTAAAACATTACTCTTACATTTAGGGCTCAAGGGTCATTCAATAATGAGAACAGACCGACTATAGAAGCTAGAAAACTGGGGTATTTACTGTCAAATTTTGTCACTTTGTAATAATAGAAGATAAGTCTATGAAGATTTACCATCCCGACTGCCTAAATATGTGCTAAGAACAGCATCCATTATTTTTATTATGCAAAATTTGTGAACTAGTTTACTTAGAAGAGGTTACAGAAAAAAAAAAAAAAGATGTCCCAAGATTTATTTAAAAACTTTTCAATCATCCAAGGAAATTGAAATAACATAAAAAATGTGAATGAGGGAATGTATGAACAAAATATTCTTGGCTGTGTGAAATTGTAAGTAAAATCTTGTAATGTTTTCTCAAATCCTAGAGATTTAAAATTTACAAGACAAAAGATACTATTTCCACCTGCTGTTTGTGTTTATTTGTTACAGATCATTGAACAGTAAATACAAAATGACAGTGTCATCGCTAGTCTGATGGAGACATGTTATATTACCTAAATGTCACCATTCGTTCTTTGCCAATATATCATTTCACATTGCTTGCAAAGACATCACTGGTGCCACACTTGAAAAATTATGAGATTCTTCTCACTTTTCTAATCAAGTTCTTGGCTTGGATATGCACATTATACAATCTCTAAATTTCCTGAGAGATGTTTCTTACAAATAAGTAAAATGGACTTGGTGTAAAATAAAATATTTGAACCCTATTTGAATTAAACATGGCATCCTTAATCTATCACAATAACTTAGTCTCCATTTGACAATCTGACTTATTATGCTTGAAATATTTTTTATCCTTATTAAATCATACTGATCCCTGATACTTGAACCAGAATAACCATGAAATCTCAGTGAGTTGGTTTTACAAAGTAAATGCTTTGAAATTGAAGCCATGTAACTTAAAACTCCTAATTGAAAGTGATATAAACTATTTCTGACTAAAGCCCTGTGGCACATGTCTTAGAAGTAATAAAAGAGGTGAGTAGAGATGAGAAAAGAAATGCATTTAAGGACTGAAAAATGAAAAGTAAATTCCATTTTCTCATTGGATGCATGAGACAGTGGCTGCTAAGAATAGAATACGATTTCATCTATTCTTTTCTTTAAGTTCAGGTTTCCCTTGTACTTTTCATTATCTCCACTAATCCTTAAAAAGCTATATGGTTGTTCTAATTTTAGTTGGAGGAATAGAATCCACACAAACTTTCCTTCTCATATATAATCAAACATTGAAATAGTTTAAGGGGGATATTCTAGCCAAATGTAAAACACCTTTAAAAAGATAATTTTCCCTATTTAGTTCTGTGTAGTCAGCAGTTGTTTAGTTCTTTTTCATGTTTGGCATTATCTTTCTTTCTTCTTTCCTTCTTTCCTAACTTCCCTTACTTTTTGTTTGTTTCATTTTATCTTTTTTCTTTCTGTCTTTCTTTTTGAGACAGAGTTTCTCAGTGAGACATCCCTGGGTAACCTGGCATATGATTAATAGTCTAATAAGGCCTCAAACTTCCAGAGAACTCAAAGAACTCTGCTATCTAACTGCTGAGACTGAAAGCAATTTATACCCTGCGTGGCTAAGTCTGTCATTTTCATTTCATATTTATACATTCTTCTTGTCTGAATTAAAATTAAGTAGATTGTGGGTTTCTAACATATAAAGTTTATGTGCCACATATATGTGATTGAGTCCTTCAGTAATCAAGAATTTGAAAAAACACCAGATACAACACTGTCTCTTAAAGAACAAGCCCAGTGGTTACACTTACATGGTTAGTATAAATCAACACTAAAATCATTTGCATATTTTTGCATCAAGATGTCTAGAGAACCTGAAAGGGGATAACATTTGAAATATAAATTAAGAAAATACCCCCCCCCAAATTAAAAACAGTGAGATGCTTCTCCATTTGTAGTTTTCAATCATATTTTTTCAAATCTTTACTCTTATGCTTCCCAGTACTCTTTTCTCTTATCTGTTCTTTTACCCATCACTTCATCTAGCCTTTCCCATTTTGTTATACCTCTATTCTTTAATTTTTGACAATATGATATAGTTTTATTATACCCTTTTCTCTTTCCTTCTTCCAAACCTTCCCATATATCTCTCCTCTTTTTCAAATTCATGGCTTTTTTCATTAATTATCATTACATGTATTTACATGTTTTCCTAAATATATAAATGAATTATGCTCAGTCTATATTTTTGTATTTATATGTTTTTATGGATGACAACTTGGTGTAGAATATTCATTCCACTTGTGTGTTCTTTTCTGCAATAGACTATAATTTCCTCTCACAGTATTCTTTACTTGTTTGTAGTATTTCTTTGTGTAGGGTTCAGACCTCATGGTTTCTTCCCTCTCAACTTTGCCATGTCTTTGTTGTTGCTGTTGTTGTTGTTGTTGTTGTTGTTGTTGTAGTTCAGTTTATTTTTATGCAGTCATATTGCAGATACTTTGTGGGTGAAGTTTTGACATTATTATGAGACACAATCTTATAACAAATTCTCTTATTCTCTTGTTCTGTCATTCTTTCTGCTTCATTTTGGGCAGTGTTCCCTTGAGTGGAGGAGTGTTTCATAGATGTACCCACTGGGTCAACATAGAAGAATTCTGCATTTTTTATTGGTTCTCATTTTCCCTTTGTTGGAAAAAACAAAAGCAAAACAAAGCCCAAAACAAGAACAGAAGTTGCCTTGATAAATGATAAGGGCTCCACTTATTTATGATTATAACAACTAATATTTAGAAAGTAGTTAGAGATTACTCTTGTAAAACTTGTTGTAAATTCTCCTAGTAAGCATTAGTTATCTGCCAGAGGTGTGTCCTTCAGAAGATAACCCCATGTGCCTTTGAGTTTCAGTGATCTAAATGATTCCTTTTTGAAAACTCGCTTTCATCATACCCGTAGAATTCACATAAGCTTCCAAATGAGAGGAATCCTTCACATGTACAATGCGTACAAACCCCAGCAATGGCTAGCATGGCATGATCCTTCTACAAATGTAATAACAGCATGCATAATTTAGCAGTAATGAGCAGCTCTTGAATTAAATGTAGTTTCTACTCAACAAGATGGAAGGCAGTTCTGGTACTAGGAACCTACTCTTTATTTCCCCTTTATTACTTTTACCACTTCTTTCTATTTGTCTCTTTAAAAAAACTTGTCTGCATGGTTCTTTACTAATTTCCTAATCTCTATGTGTAATAAAATGTTCTCTTGCACCTTAGCTGGGGTTTTGAAAATCAGTTGCTAGATGAATACTTTCTGATTGGGATAGGCTCTGACCTATGAGTATAACAAAATATAGTGCCAGTGCTGTTTTGTCCCATGATAGGGGACATGATAGCCTCTGATTCGTAGCAATCCAGCATATATCATATCCTCTCTTTGCATGGACCTCAGGTGGAGCCAATTATTGGTTGACCACTCCCATACATTCTTCACCATTACCTAAGCTCATTTTATAGGCAGCATAGATTATAAAGCAAAGGTTGATGTCTCCGTCACACCACTGGAAGTCTTGCCTGATTATAGAAAATGCCCAGATCAAGGTCCACATTCCCTATTATTGGGATTATTTGCCAGGATCATGCTTGTAGATTCTAGAGAGATTCCACTGAAGTATATTTGCACGTCACCCCCAAATGCCCCCAAATCCAGTAGTCAATCCAAGACTGCAAATATTTTTATTGAGAATTTTCATACCTATTTTTACAGGAATCTGAGTCTATATTGTCTTTAATTACTGAGTATTTAATTGATTTTGGTATTAAAGTAATACTGTATTTGTACAAGTTTAGAATGATTTCTTCTGTTTTCCTATTACTTTTATTTTTAAGCATATAATATAACTTCAACATTCATCCCTACATTTTTTTAAAATCCATGCCTTCCTATATCACTGTTTTTGCTATCTTTAAAATTCATGGCCCTTTTTTTTATACTAATTGCTTGCTGATATGTGCATATATGTATATACATATATTATCCTAAGTAGAATCTGCTAATATGTACTTATGTTTTCAGGGATGCACATTTGGTGTTAGATAACCAATTGTTAACCACTTCTGTAGGAAAAACAATGATTTCACCACTCTCAGCATTCTTTAATTGCCTGTAGTTGTTTACGTAGGGTTGCAGCACCTTAAGGATCGTATCCCCTATAAATATTAACATTTCCATTATCATGCTTGTTCAGGTCATGTTTAAGCAATATTTTGTGTTGATTTGTGGGAATAATTTTAGACATTATGTATTTTACAGTAATATACCAATTTGGTACAAGGTAAGGTCATCTGAAAGGAGGGACTTCAATTGAGAAAATGCCCCCATAATAACTAAATATAGGTCATTTTCTTAATTACTGATTCAGGGTGTAGATTCCAGCCCCTTTGGGGATTTGATATCCCAGCCGAGAGCTCTTGAGTTTTATAAGAAATCTAGCTGAGCAAGCCATAATGATCAAATGAGTAAACAGAACTTTGCCCATAGCCTTTGAATTATCTCATGATTTCAGTTTTCATCACTCTTTGAGTTCTCATCCTGAATTCCTCCATGATAACCAGTAATGTGGAATTGTAAAACAAATAAATCCTGTCCTTTCCAAGTATTTGTCATTTTGTTTGTTAGGGTTAGGGTTAGGGTTAGGGTTAGGGTTAGGGTTAGGGTTAGGGTTAGAGTTAGGGTTAGGGTGTTTGTTCGCTTGTTTATTTTATCACCACAATGGTAATCATTAATGGACACAAGTTGGTACCAAGAGAGTGGGGTGTTTTTGGAGATACCTGTTGTTTTGATGAATGGTTATGGAAGGACTTTGGAACTATTTAGTATTGAAAGTGCAGTAAAATGTTCTGTAGCAGTTTGGAATATTAGAATAGAGGTCTGGTTTGAAAAGTTTCAGTGAGAAACAAAACTCTATTGGAAGGTTTGTGTAAAAACTCTTGTGGTGTCAGAACAGCTGAATCTGAAGAATTTGCAATGACAAACATGAGACCAAAAACATGAAAATAAAGTCTTTTTCTTGTTGGACAATGGAGGTTGATCATCTGGGACGGAGGAATCAGCTATGATTAAGATCAGATTACCTAAAATGATTTAGAAGGGACCACACATCAATGCAGGCAGTCTCCAGCTTGGGCTGCCTCTAATAGCATGGGACTCAAGTTGGAACAGTCTTTCATTGGCCACTTGCATAAGTTGTGTACTATTTTTCACCCAGAATATCTTGCAGGCAGGACAGTTTGTATCATGAAGGTTTTGTGACTTGATTAGTGTCTCAGTCACACAACTAGAAGACTTTACTAGTTATAGAAGATAACCAGTCTGCTGTCCATATCACCTATTACTAAGAGACTTAGCTTTTGTCACACTCATAGATTCCATGGAGTTTCCACTGCACTAGTTTTCTACATCACTTCTCTCCAATGACTCTCAGTTTCATTATGCATTTCATTCATGTATTCTCCATTTCCTGCCTGATTCTTCCTGTTCTCATCTCCATCTACTTCTAGTCCACTCATAAAATATATTTCCCATACCCTGGGAGAACCATACATCACTTCTTGAGGCCTCGATGTTACCTACCCTCTCTCGGTTTTTGGATTGTGTTATGATTATACTTTCTTAACAGCTAATATCCACTTATAAGTGAGAACATACTAACATCTATAGTAAATGAAAAAGCAAACAAATTTGTTAAAAAAAACAATAAAAACCACTACTACAACTTAAAACATATACCTAGCCTTAAGCACTGATAATGGAATACCTTAATACCCAAATCTCTCCAATGTGCAATCAAAATAATAATAATAATAATAATAATAATAATAATAATAATAATAATAATATATCTTGGTGCTATCTGACTTCATCTAGCCGATGGTCCTAGAAGATATTATAGAACATTTTACCCAAAAAACAAAAACAAACAAACAAAAAAAGAACATACCTGTTTAGCCCATCCCATGGAATTTTCATGGAAATGACCAACTACTCAGATACAAAGCAATAATCAGCAGACATGAGAAAGTGGAAATAATATAGTGAATCCTTTGAGATCCCCACATATTAAATCTATTTGTCAACAATATTAGAAGTAACAGGAAATTAACAACTGAACAACTTACTGCTGAATGAAAGATAGACATAGATTAAATAAAGAAAATTAAAGATTTCTAGAACTGAAAGAAAATGAATACACAATATACCCAAACTTATAAGACTTCAGGAAGGCAGTTTTCAAAGGCATGTGCAAATCATACACACATACACACACACAACATACACACATATATATGTATGTTGTGTGTGTACGTATGCATATATATATATATATATATATGTATATATATATATATATATATATATATATATATATATGTATATATATATATATATATATATATATATATATATATGAATGAGAAAGAGAGAGAGAGAGAGAGAAAGAGAGAGAGAATTTAGTAACATAAATGCACACCTGAAAACTATAGAACATAAAAGAAGAAACACCATGCAGAACGAGTAGAAGTGAAAAGTCTCATCAGATTCAGGAATGAAATAAAAATATAATCAAACAAACATACAAAATCAAAGAATCAATAAAACACAAAATTGGTTCTTTGAGAAAATTATTAAGATTAACACATTATCTAAATTAACTAACACACTGAGAGAAAAGAAACAAAGTAATAAAATTAGAGATGAAATTTATTTGTAGCAACATACAATAATGCAATTCAGAGAATAAAAAAGTTATACTTTAAAAACCTCTACTCCACTAGATTGAAAATATAAGTGAAATCAGTAAAATTCTCTACATATACCACTTACCAAAGTTCAATCAATCTTTGATAAATAAACAGTCTTTCAATGTATACTGAAATAAAAGCTTAAATTGAAACTGCACTTTCCGCCACCAAAAAAGTAGTTGCCAAACAGTTTTTGTGCAAAACTTCCCCTGATTTTTCAAAGAATAGTTAATGTAAGTACTCCTCAAGTTATTTTGCAAAATAAAAGCAGAAGAAACATGTCTCACTTCATTCTGCGAGGCCACAGTTACTCTCAAAAAGAAACAACATAAGGACCCAACAAAGAAACACAATTACAGATGAGTTTTCCTTTTTAACGTAGAACAAAAAAAACTCTCAATAAAATATATGAAAACTGAATCATAGCACACAATGTTAACATTGTAAGTAACATTTAAAATTTCACCAATATACTCCCATAAATGCTGAACACATTCAGTAAGGTAGTTAGATACAAAATTAACTTACAAAAAAGGTAATTCTTATATATGCAAATCACAGAAACATTTTTCATACTAGCCACAAATAATGTAAAATACCTTGGAGTAATACTAAATAAGTGAAAATTTTGGGTAACTAAAAACTTTATGTCATCGTTATCAAATGTCATACCTGAGATTCCTGACCCATACAGGTTAGTACCATGTCCCCTAACTACCTTCCCTACTGGCTGAGACCTATAGGTAAGACCAAGCTGTTCTGAGTAGCCAGCTATCCCTTTAGGACCTCCATTCACCTACCACCTCTCCTCCACCTCTGTCAGACTCCTGAAACCTACGGTTAAGCTATTCTTCCCATACTCGTTATCCCTGCTCTCTTAGTCCTATGGGCCAAGCCAACCAGCTATTAGAAATCTGATAGCACAGGAAGACCTCTGTTCTCATGCCACCTCACCCCACACCTTCATCATACCTGATGCTCCTGAAAAATACAGAACTGCAGGTACAGAGTCATGCAGCTGAATAATACACATCAGAGTTTTGCCACACCAAGACCATCAAGGTTTTCACCCCCTCTCAATACCTACTACAAGAAGAACATCCAGAGAGCAAACCTACCCAGACAACTAAAGGAAGTCAAAGGAAAACAAGCAACAAGCGCCAGGGAAGCATGACACCGCCAAGGCACAGCTACACCACTAGAGCAATCCCTGGATAGCTTATCTGAACCACAGTACTAGAAAATTACCTTAAACCCAATCTTCTAAAGATGGTAGAAGCCTTTCAGTAGAGGACTGTGTTAATTCAGAGATGATACACCTAACTCTCAAGAGACTAGCGGTTCCAGGGAATTTAGAGGTCAGCCCAGTGGGGAGTGGAGATATCCACATGAAGACAGGGGTTGTTGGTGAGGAGGTATGGGATGTAAAACAGTCAGAGAGTGGATCGGGGTGGGGATAAAATATGGAGTGTAAAAAATTAAATTAAACAAAAGAAATTGATAAATACCATAAATACTCGAAATTACAATCAAACAAATATAGGTCTCTAAAGAAGAAACAAATAAATCCCTTAAAGACACTGAAAAATACAATTAAACAGAGGAAATAAATAAAATGGTGAAAACCTCAAAGTGAAATAGAAACAGTAATAAAAGCACAAACTTGGGAAATCCTGTAACTATTTGATTAATCTGCTCTACCTCCATGGCAGTACCTACCTTCTACCACAATGTTATGGATTCTCAAATGAATGACACACATATGCAGCCTGATTTATTATAACGTAAACAATAAAACAGCTGGGGCTGTGCTTTTCTGAAACTTCCACATTGTCAATACCTCTCCTCCAATACTCCTGAGTTATTACTTACTAAATCTGTGTTTCATCTTTACTACCATGTACCCAATGCGGGGTAGAGACACTTGGTACTGCTCTTCCCTGGCTCATACATGGTTGCATGCTCTTGCTTCTCCAAGCCTGATTCTTCTATCTCATCCTTGACATGGAAGTTATCTCTCTTCCCTCCCCTTTCCTGCGAACCTCAAGTCCTACTCTGTCTTGGTGCCCAACCATTGGCTGCCAGCTACTTTATCAATTAGAGCCAACTGGGTACAGGAACCTGCAACACCTTACATTGCAGATGTGCGAATTTCTGCATAATTTGGAAACCCCTATTAACATGAGAAATAAAACAAATCTACAACATTTTCTTTTTTTCATCAATTAAAAAGTCCCTTTCTCTTAGATACACAATGAGCATAGTTATCACAATTATATAAATGATAAGTTATGATATTTTCTAATAACATCCAGTCCACCAGATTTGCCAATTTAAGTACAATACTCTAACATTTATTCAAACTTATAGTATACAATTCTATAACTGAATTAAGTTTTGATGTTAACTTAAATTACCATCTGAAAACTATCATTTTCTTCAATGCTAAAAACCTTAAGTTTGATTATGAAACTACAACTAGTTTTCAACCCTGTCAGAGAATCAAATATTACCTGAATATATAGGAAGCACAAAAACTTAACTTCTAAAACTTAACCAATTTACAGAGACAGCTACCTAACTGGACAGTCCCCCATTCCTCAAAATGTTAGAATATCTGTATTTACCCTTCTGGCCTAGAGTCATCTGACAGTCTTTAATTGAAGCAGGGTCTATGATGCACTAGCTTACTTTGTCTTGGCAGAGCTAAGTTGTTGACCATCCTGCATTGTTCATCCTTTGCTGAACATATTTTTTTGTGTGTGTCTGTAGATTAATTAGGGCAATTCTTTTTTTTTTTTTCAATTAGTTTTTATTAGATATTTTCTTAATTTACATTTCAAATATTATCCCGAAAGTTCCCCCCTCCCCCCACCCTGTTCCCGTGCCCACCCACTCCCACTTCTTGGTCCTGGTATTCCCCTGTATTGGGGTATATAAAGATTATAATACCAAGGGCCCTCTCCATCCAATGATGGCCGACTAGGCCATCTTCGGCTACATGTAGAGCTAGAGACACATGTTCTGGGGGTTCTGGTTAGTTCATATTGTTGTTCCTCTTCTAGGGTTGCAGAACCAATTAGGGCAATTCTTGCCCAGTGGCTACCTTGCCATAATTGGAGCAACTCCACCTGGAGGTTAAGATGCCCAATATCTTCTTTGAACTATGAATGGGGTACTGTCAGATGTGTCAAGATTTCTGATAATAATGAAATGATTTTAATTGTCATTTTATGTAGATTTCTGAAGCTTTTAAAGACTATCTTTATACAGTATATGAAGTGTTAAGCCTTGACTAGTCTTACTTATTTAGATCTGAATATTGCTGAAAGCACCTTTTAAAAATTAGTTCATGATCTATTATAACCATACATTTGCTATCTGACCCTTAACTTGCATTACTTAATCATCTTAAATAGTTTGTAATAGCAGCTTTAGAAGGATGGGGACTAAGTCTTTTATGCTTAAATGAGTAGAATATATAAGAGACCCATCTAAGAGTATCAATATTAGGCTCAAATTTTGTAACAATATAAAAAAATATGTCAATGAATATCTTAAATCTGTATCAATATAGAAATTCTGTACCAATGTAAGAAATTATAACTTCAAGTTTTTATCGATTATAAAGATTTCTACCAATGTAAGATCATGACTGTATGATGCTTTGTTTAAGAATAAATTCCATAATATATCCCATATATTCCTTCCTGTTCAGAATTATGACCATTTCCTAATTATCCCTTAAAATTAAAACCCTTCCATAATTTATAAAACAACTCTAACCAGACACCCAATCCGAAGTGATCAGGATGACCAATCCCTACAACTTCTTCCTGTTGAATTAGGATGGCATTTTTTTCCAAGGGGAGGGGAGAGATTGGAAATTAGAAAAATTGGTTAAACTTAAGAACACTAGCTTTAGGATGTGATATCCAGTCTCTGCATGTTTAGAAGCCTCGGTGTTTGACTGAAGTTCTCAGATATGTCTGAAAACCTGGATAGGCTGAGTCCATCAGTAATCAGCAGCTATACCTGAACCTGTTCGGGAAGCAAGTCTCTGAAAACAGCGTCAGGAACAGGTAGCTTGAACAGCATGTCATCTCAGTGTCCACATAATGAATCTTGTCATAGCTGCACATTCTGCAATATATGAATCTTACAACCAAAATTTTAGTACTACTATGGTATTCATATGGACTATACAAGCTCCACAGAGAGGTCAAGGATGAATTTTTGCCCTTCTTTAAGCAGATGAAAGTCAACTATCCTTTTATGAGCTAATTTTTTCAATAACTAATTGTAATAAATCTTCATTTATGTGAAAAGATGGCACATTGATTATTAAGAATTCCATAACCAAAAAGATTTATTGCCTAATATTAGCTGAAGTTTTGGCTAGAGACATTTTTATGTCTAAACAAGTTATAAGGTGGTTTCCATGTGGAGGAATCAATAAATCAAGTTACCTGTCCTGTTTGATATTCTTGAAATTTTCTTTTCTGTAGCCAAGATCTTTGGCAGGGGTGTCTTCTCTGTCAAATCTGATCCATATCACTCTGAAAGAGGTCCAAAGCCTTTCTTCTTTCCTATTAACACAAATACAGCACTTCTCTTCCAAAATAGAATGTCCTTGTTCCAGTAACCTGAAATCATCAAAGGTATAGATTGATTCAATTTAACAGCCTCCTTCTATTCAGGCCTGATTTATTATGTCTTCTCTCCTAGTGGATTTTTAATATCATAACTACCAAAATTATAACCACATGCACATGATAATTATTACAATTCAAAAACAATCAAAGTAATCTAAACAATTACCTTTATCCACTGTGACAGTACTCCTCCACTAGCTCCAGCCTTGTTCTTACACAGTTAATTTTTAACACTGAGATCAAGGACTAAATGTACTTATTCCTCTATGCATATGTAAATTCTCCCTTCCATTGAGATTAGAATATCTCTGTGGAGATTAATATATATCCCCTTCCTGTTTATATAATTTGAATTAACATCCTTTCCTATGTATTCAACTTCAATTAATTTCTCTTCTGAATTTCTGTATGAGCCTATTCTAAGGCTATTAATTTATCATACTAGGCTAAGAAATCCCAGAATTGCCTTGTAACCCATGTTCAAAGACACCAAATGCCTACAATGGCATAGACTTTTTCAAACTTCCTTTAAAGCCTTTTTCTCATTCATTCTCCCTTCTATGAAATTTAATATTTATTTATTATTATTTGTTAAGATGGGGTTTTCATCTATCTCTCTGCCTTTAGTTCCTACACTTGAGATCAAAGGCCTGAATTTCTTTATTCCTTGTATACTTAAAAACACTTAAACAATTACCACCATATCTCTATCATTATAAACAATTAAGCAAATCTCAATAATATCTCTCCTTTGTTTATCTTATAGTAGAATCCATGCAGTCTTTACAATCTGCCTCTCCCTGTGCCTTCTCAGTAGCCTGTTCCTTTGCAAGGTTGGGACTCCCAGTACTGCCTGAGAAAGGCTTTGGATAAATCCCTGCCACCCAGCTTTGTCTGGGTCAGCTTGGGGTACTTTGATGTGTCACAGCTCACTCCATGAACTACAGAATTATGCACCACAATTCAGCCTGGCTTTCATTCTAGTTCCAAACCTGAACAGCTAAGAAGAGGCTCCCCTGGCTCAATCAAAACCCTGCAGCTCTGCTAACAAACCAATTCTGCCCATCTCATGGCTCATATTTTCCATTCAAGAATGTCCAATTAATTTTTGATAATGAGTTGAATCCTATAGGTTGGACATCTGATGCTGTGGTTGAGATGAAAAAACCTAAGGAAGAAAACTGGAACAACAAACGCAAGCCTCACCAACAGAACAGATGAGATAGAAGACATAATCTCAAACATAGAAGATACAATGAAGAAATTGATATATGAGGCAAAGAATATATTTAATCCAAACAATTCCTGACACTAAATATCCAGGAAATTTTGGATACCATTAAAAGACTTAATGTAAAAATAATAGAAATAGAAGAAGGTGGAGCCCTAAGGCCAGAAAATATTCTTAAAACATCATAGAAGAAAACATTTCCAACCTAAAGAAAAAGATGTCCATAAACATAAAAGAAGCTTATAGAATCCCAACTAGTCTGGAACAGAAGGGAAAATCTTCCCACTACATAATACTCACAACAAAATTCGAAAGAAAGAAAGAAAGAAAGAAAGAAAGAAAGAAAGAAAGAAAGAAAGAAAGAAAGAAAGAAAGAAAGAAAAGAAAGAAAGAAAGAAAGAAAGAAAGAAAGAAAGAAAGAAAGAAAGAAAGAGAAAGAAAGAATATGAAGAGCAACAAGGGGGAAAAGGGAGGTAACATACAAGGGCAGTCCTATCAGAATTACACCTGATTTCTCTACAGAGAATTTATAATCTAGAAGGACTTGGACAGATGTCCTGCAACCTCTAAAAATCCACAGGTTCCCAATAAGGTAACTACATCCAAAAAAAAAAAAATGCAGAATATAAGTAATTCCATACTGGCAAACACAAGGAAAGCACACATAAACATATGTGTACACAAGAAATAACAATCACCACTCATAAACATACCTCAACATATATGGAATCAATTCTCCAATTAACAAAACAAATGTTAACAAAATGGATGTGAAAAAAGAATCCATCATTCTGCTGTATAAAAGAAATTAACCTCAGCCATAAAGATAGACACTAACTGCAATTAAAGTCCTGGGGAATTTTTTCCCAAGCTTTCATACCCAAAAAGCAAGCTGGGATTTCCATTTTAATATTGATGAAATAAATGTTCAACCAAAATTAATCAAAAGGGACAAAGAAAGGATACTTCATACTAATCAAAGAAAAAAAGTCTACCAAGATTATATCTCAAAGCTGAATATCTGTACCCCAAACACAAGTGTACCCACTATGTAAAAAACAAAACAAAACAAAATTTTTAAGCTCAAATGTTATATTGAGCAACATGTATTAATAGTGGGAAACTTTAATACAACATTCTCACGTTCTACCAGATCATCCAGACAAATACTAAACAAAGAAATAATGAAACTTACAGAGATCATGAATCAAGTGGACCTAATAGACAACCCTTGAGTTTTTAACACAAACACAAAAGAATATAACTTATCAGCACCTTAGGAGTCCTTCTTCAACATTGGCAATATACTTTGGTTACAAAGCAGACCTCAATAGACACAAGGAAATTGAAATAATGCCTTATATCTTATAATATTACTATGGATTAAAGCTGAAATTCGACAAAAACAGAAACTCTGGAAAGCCTATACACTCATGGAAACTAAATAATTCTCTACTTAAAGATCCCTGCGTAAGGGAAGAAAGAAAGAAAGAAAGAAAGAAAGAAAGAAAGAAAGAAAGAAAGAAAGAAAGAAAGAAAGAAAGAAAGGAAGGAAGAAAGGAAGGAAGAAAAGACTTTCCAGAATTTAAAAAAAAAAAAAAGAAGGCAGAGTATATCCAAACTTAAGGGGCACAATAAAGCAGTGCTAAAAGAAAAATTCACTAAATGCCCCCATAAAGAAAAATAGAAAGTTCTCATATCAACAATTTAAAATTATACCTGAAAGCTCTAGAAAATAAGAAGGAGAAGGACAAGGAGAAGGAAAAGGAGAAGGGGAAGGAGAAACACACTGAAGATGAACCAGAAATAATAAAAATCAGGGCTGGAATCAAACAATTATAAACAAATAAAATAAAACTAAGAATCAAAGAAACCAACAGCTATATTTTGGTGTTTATTTGTTTGTTTGATTTTTTTTCCTTTTTTTATTTTTTTGAGAAAATCAACAAAATAGGCAAACCCTTAGCCAAACTAACCAAGAGACTTAGAGACAGTATCTTAATAACCAAAATGAGTAATGAAAAGGGAGACATACAACTGACATTGAGGATATTCAAAGAATCTTTTGGTCTTAATTCAAAAGACTGAAATTTACAAAATTGGAAAATCTTAAGGTGATTTTCTAGACAAGTACCACTTACTGAACTTAAATCAAGACCAAGTAAACTATTTTTAAAAACCCATAACAATAAATAAATAGAAGCAAGCATTAAATGTATCACAACCCAAACAAACTAAAATCAGGGACAAGACAGGCTGCCCATTATCACTCTATCTATTCAATATATTACTTGAAGTCATAGCGAAAGCAATTAGGTAAGTAAAAAAAAAAAAAAAAAAAATTAGAAGGATACAGGGTGGAAAGGAAGAAGTCTAAGTATTGCCATTTGCAGATTTTGATACTGCACATAAGTGACCCCAAAAATTCTACCGTTGAACTACAGCTAATAAAGTTTTCCAGCAAAGTGTCTGGATACAAAATTAACTCAAATAAATCAGTAGCTTCTTTTATACAAATGATAAAAGGGACAAGAAGGCAATTAGTATAACATAACAGCTTTACAATAACCATGAATAATATAAAATATCTTGGTATAACTCTAGCCATTCAAGTGAAAGATCTCTATGACAAGAACTTCAAGTCAATGTAGAAAGAAATTGAAGGAGAAAATGGAAAGATCTCCAATGCTCATGTATAGGTAAAATTAACATAGAAAAATGGTGATCTTACTAAAAGCAATTCTCAGATAGAATGCAACCCCTTTCAAAATTATAACACCATTTTTATAGGTCTTGAAAGAGCAATTATCAACTTCATATTGAAAAAAAAAGCTAGGAAAGCCAAAACAAAATTGAACAACAACAAAAAATAATAACTTCTGGGAGAATCATCATGAATGCCCTCTATCTATACAAGAGAGTGATATTTAAAACTTCATGGTGTTGAGACAGAGACAGACAAGTTAATCAATGGAAATGAATCCAAAACACAGCAATAAACCCACACCCCTATGTACTCTTGATCATGTAGAAGAATAAAAATAGAACCTTATTTGTCACCCTGCACAAAGCTCAAGACCAAGTTGATCAAGGACCTCAATATAAAAGCCAGATTTACTCAATATCATTCAAGAAAAACTGGGAAATGCCCTTGAATGCATTGGTAAAGGAGACAATTTCCTGAACAGAACACTAGTGACTCAGGCGCTCAGATCAAAAATTGATAAATGGGACCTCATTAAGCTACAAAGCATCTGTAAGTAAAAAAACACTGACAATAAGACAAAACAACAGCCTTCAGTTTTCAAAAGTATCATCACAAACCCTACATCTGACATAGTTAATATCCAAAATTTACAAAGAACTCAAGAAGTTAGACACCAACAACAGAAATAACCCAATTAAAAAGTGAGACACAGAACTAAGCAGGGAATTCTCAACAGAGGAATCTTGAAGGGCTAAGAAGCACTTAAAGGCATGTTCAAAGTCCTTAGTCATTAGGTAAATGCAAATCAAAACAGGTCTGAAGTTCAATCTTACTCTCACCAGTAAAGCTATGATCAAAAGATTGAGATATAGAACATGCTGGCAAGGATATAGAGCAAGGTGAATACTTTTTTTATTCTTTGTAGGGGTAAAAACTTGTGCAACCACTTCAAAAATCAGGTGGAGGTTTCTCAGAATACTGGGAATAGCTTTACCTCAAGACGTAGCTAAATGATTCCTGGGCATATAACCAGAAGATGCTCTAATATCCCACTTGCTCAACTATGTTCATTGCAGCTCTATTTGTAATAGCCAGAAACTGGAAACAATCTAGGTGTACCTCCACAGAGGAATATATTAAGAAAATATGGTCCACCTACACAATGGAATACTACTCAGCTATTAATAAGAAAGGCATCATGAATTTTGCAGGGAAATGAATTCATCCTGAATGAGGTAAACCAGTCCCAAAAGGATACGCATGTCATGTACCCACTAATAAGTGGTTATTAGCCATAAAATACAGGTACTAGGCTATAAGCCACAGACTCAAAGAAGCTAAATATGAAAGGAGGTCCAAATGAGAAAGCTTGACTCTCACTAAGAATCAGGAATAAAATAGTCATGAGAGGCAGATGAAGGAAGGGAGCTGAAAGGGAGTGTGGATAAGCAAGAAAATGGGGAGTTCAGGATCAGGAGTGGGAAGTACAGGAGTGATGGCTAGATGACCTAGAAAATAAATGGAAATCTGCACTTGAAGAGGGTGAGGACATACAGCAGCATCTACAAGATAAGACCTTCTGCTATAATGTAGGTCCCAAGAATCAATAAGAATGACCTTAGTTGAGTCTGACTGCATGAGGGATGTGGAGCCTGAGAAGGCCACATTCTGTAGCCATGTAGGAACTCCAGTGAATCAATATAGAAACCAGACCACTCACAAAACATTCAACCCAAAATCTATCCTGTCTACAGAAATGCAAACACGTGAATTATAACTAAGTCTGACAGAATGGCCAAATAATAACTGGCCTTAAATAACACTTATCCCACGGTAAAGCCCTAATCTCTAACAAAAGAGTAATGATATCCTTTTATACTTGCAGACAAATGTATGTTGTCCTCTGAGAGACTCCACTTAGTGCCTGACTCAGACAGATACAGACATAGCCAAATAGAGGAAGGAGCTTGAGTATTCTTATGGAAGAAGAGGAGGAAGGATTGTGGCACCAAAGGGGATAGAAACTTCACTGGAAGACCAACAGAGTCAACAAACCTGGATCCTCAGGTAAATCAGAGACTGAACTACCAAAAAAGAACATACAGAGGCTATATACCTAGGCCTCAATGCTCAGGTATAGCAGATGTACAGCTTTCCCTTCATATGGGACCTGAATGTCTGTAAGCTGAGATTGGGGCTAACCCAAAAGCTTTTTGCCTATAAGTGAGATATAGTTTTACTGTCTGAGATGCCTTGTCTGTTCTCAGTGGGAGAGGAGGCACCTAGCCTTGCAGAGATTTGAAGTCAAGGATTTGTTTCAGGGGAAATAACCAATGGTGATCTAGCCTGCTCATTGGAGAGGGGACATTGACAAGTGATTATGGGAGAAGGTATATGGAGGGGAGCAGTGAGCAGGATACAAAGTGAATATGTAAAAAAAAAAAATAAATTTAAAAAGGATATGTTACAAAATAAGTACAGTCTCCAAGCCTTTTGCTGATCTTGTAATAAAAAATGTCTTGTTTTATCCATTTAAAAAACTTTAAGACATTCAAGAAGTAAACTGAAGAATATCTTGGAAGAGGAAAAGATATCCTATATCTTGGATCACTAGAATTAATATAGTAAAAATAACTATCATAAAATAATCCACAGATTTAGTGTAATCTCCATCAAAGTTTATATGATTCTTAATAGAGTTTGATAGACTTTCAAATGGAATCACAAGAATCCAGCTAAACACATAAACAGAATCAATAAAATAGTAATAATAATAATTAAACAGAATCAATAATAATAATAAGAATAATAATTCAGCTGGATGTATCACCATCCTTGTTCTAAATTGTCCTGCAAACCTATATGAATAAAAACAGTTGGTATTGACAGAAAACTATAAACCTTAATCAATGATATAGAATTGAATTCAAAGAATTAATTTCTCAGAGATCTGTAATTAATTTTAGGCTTGATCCTGAAATACACCCAGGAAAAAAAGGCAGCATCTTCAACTTATAGCACTAGTCAAAGTGGATGGCTAGGTATCAAAGAATCCACATAGGTCCACAGTTTTTATCCTTCACAAAACTCAACTATCACTACAAAGTCCTCAATATAAAGTACATACATTGTACCTGATATATGAAAGGAAACAAAAGGGAATACCATTAATTCATTGATATAGGAAGAGACGTTTTGAACAGTCACTGACACCCCAGGCAAGAACAACAGTTAATAAATAAGATTTCCTGAAAAATCAAAAGCTTCACAACAAAGGACAACATCATTTGGACAATGCAACAGGCTACAGAATGGAAAAAGAGTGTTATCAGCTACATTTCCTATAAAGGTCTAAGATCCTCAATATATAAGCAACTCAAGAACCTAGACATCAAGAAGATTTTAAATTTCAGAAATTTTAAATATTTTGAATTTTAAAAATGAGATTCTGATCTATAATGCAGAATTCTCAAAATAGGAAATTCAATAGGCTAAGAAACACATAAAGAAATATTCAAATATTTTCAGTTATCAGAGAAATGCCAGTCAAAACTGCATTCATGTTTCATCTTCATTCATGTTAAGATCATTATAACAAGTGACACCTCATGCTAGTAAGTATGGAGTAAGAAAACGACCTATACAATGGTAGTGAGTTATTAAATTTGTATCGCCAGTATGGGAATCAGTGTAGGAGTTCTTCAGAGAGAGGGGAATTAATCTACATAAAAATCAAGCTTTTCCTCTTTTGGACATATACTCAACAAATGCTTTATCCTACTACAATATGGCTTATGCTCTAAGAAAAACAATAGAGAAATAAGACTTCATAAGTCAAAGGATGCTGTCAATAATACATAACAACAACCTGCAGATCAGGAAAAGATCTTTGCCAACCCTACATCAGATAGAAGGCTAGTATAAAAGATATACAAAGAACTCAAGAAGGCAGACTCCAGGGAATCAAACAACCCTAATTTAAAAATTGGGTACAAAACTAAACAAAGAGTTCTCAACTGAGGAATCTCAAATGGCTGAAAAACACTTAAAAAATGTTCAATATTCTTCATCATCAGTGAAATGCAAATTAAAATGATGCTGAGATTCTACCTCACACTAATCAGAATCAAAATCTCAGGTGACAGCAGATGTGTTGAAATAGCAATAATCCTCCATTCCTGGTAGTGCTGAAAACTTGTAAAAACAACTTTGGAAATCAATCTGGCATTTCCTCAGAAAATTGCAAACAGTTCTAATTGAAGGCCAAGCTATACTCTTACTGGGCATGTACCCAAAAGATGCTCCTACATAAAGCAAGGTCACATGTTCCATTATGGTTATAGCAGCCTTATTTATAATATCCAGAAGCTGGAAAGAACCCAGATGACTCTCAAAAAAAGAATGAATATAGAAAAAAATGGTCCACTTACACAATGAAGTACTACTCAGCTATTAAAAACAATGACATCATGAAATTTGCAGGCAAATGTACTGAACTAGAAAAAGAGCATCCTGAGTGAAGTAACCCAGACACCAAAGAACACAAATGGTATGTACTCAGTAATATATGTAAATAAACCCAAAAGCTCAGAAACTCATGATTCAATCCCCAAAACACATGAAGCTTAAGAAGAAGGAAGATCAAAGTGTGGATGCTTCAATCTTGTTAAGAAGGGGGAACAAAATAATTAAAGGAGGAAGACTAAGTGAGAAACTTAAGAGGGAGAGAGAAGAGGTTGGGGAAAAGTTGACAGGATCAAATATTGGAAGGGACAGGATAGATGTACATAGGGGCAGGAAATTGAAAAAAAATATGTAGCTATGGAGGATGAGGAATTTGTGATAGCCACTAGAAATTCCCAGATGCCAGGGAAGCAAGAGGTCCCCAGACCCAATAGGGATGACTTTAGCCAAACTACCCAAAAAATGGGAGGTTGAAATTATAGAGAATTCCTCCAGTAGTCAGACCCTCAGGTGAATGATGGGACCATCCATGAATCTAAACTTTTAACCAATAATGTTCTTGTCCAAAGGGGGGAAAAAAGAAGGAACAGAAACTGAAGGAAATTCCATCCAGAGACAGCCCCATCTAGTAATCTGTCCCATCTGCAGACTCCAACCCCCCACAATATGGCTGACAGGAGCCTAGTATGGCTGTTCCATGAGAGGGTCTACCATCAATTAATCAATACAGATTCAGATTTTCACAGCCAACCATCAGACTGAGTCCAGAGACCCCAGTAGAAGCACTAGGGGAAGGACTTAAGGATAGATGTAAAAGAGAGAGGGGAGAGGTTGGATAGCATGGAGGGTTGTGGAAGAGTAACTGGGAAGGGAAATATATGAAATGTAAATAAATAAAATGATTATTAAAAAAGAAAAAAGTAAATAAATAAATACTTAGGTAAATAAATAGGACTAGAAAAAACATACTGAGATGTAATCCAGGCACAGAAACAGAAATATGGTGTGTATTCTTTTCTATTTGTATATTAGTTGTTACATCAATGATTAAAAAGCCATAATCTGAGTTATTTCCAGCTTCTGGCTATTATAAATAAGGCTGCTATGAACATAGTGAGCTTGTATTCTTATTACCAGTTGGAACAACTTCTGGGTATATACCCAGGAGAGGTATTGCTAGATCTTCCAGTAGTACTATGTCAATTTTTTTTCTGGGGAACCCCCAGACTGATTTCCAGAGTGGTTGTACCAGCTTGCAATCCCACCAACAATGAAGGAGTGTTCCTCTTTCTCCCCATCCAGCCAGAAGCTGGAAAGAACCCAGATGTCCCTCAACAGAGGAATGGATATAGAAAATGTGGTACATTTACACAATGGAATACTACTCAGCTATTAAAAACAATGAATTTATGAAATTCTTGGGCAAATGGATGTATCTGGAGGATATATCATCCTTAGTGAGGTAACCCAATCACAAAAGAAGTCACTTGATATGCACTCACTGCTAAGTGGATATTAGCCCAGAAACTTAGAATACCCAAGATACAATTTGCAAAACACAAGAAAAATCAAGAATGAAGACCAAAGTATGGATACTTCATTCCTCATTAGAATAGAGAACAAAAGACTGATGAAAAGAGTTACAGAGACAAAGTTTGGAGCTAAAACGAAAGGATGGACCATCCAGAGACTACCCCACCCAGGGATCATATCCCATAATCAGCCACCAAACCCAGACACTATTGCATATGCCAGCAAGATTTTGCTGAAAGGACCCTGATATATTTATCTCTTTTGAGGCTATACCATTGTCTGGCAAATACAGAAGTGAATGTTCACAGGCATCTATATGATGGAACACAGGGCCCCCAATGGAGGATCTAGAGAAAGTAACCAAGGAGCTGAAGGGGTCTACAACCTTATAGGTGGAACAACAATATGAGCTAACTAGTACCACCCCCCACCCCAGAGCTCATGTCTCTAGCTGCATATGTAGCAAAAGATGGCCTTGTTGGCCATCATTGGGAAGAGAGGCCCCTTGGTCTTGTAAACTTTATATGCCCCAGTGAATGGGAATGCCAGGACCAAGGTGGGTGGGTAGGGGAGCAGGACAGGGCGGGGTGGGATACAGGAAAATTTTGGGATAGCACTTGAAATGTAAATAAAGAAAATATCTAATTAAAAAAAAAAAGAAAATGGGGCTGGTGAGATGGCTCAGCGGGTAAGAGCACCCGACTGCTCTTCCGAAGGTGATAAGTTCAAATCCCAGCATCCACATGGTGGCTCACAACCATCCTTAACGAGATCTGGCTCCCTCTTCTGGAGTGTCTGAAGACAGCTACAGTGTACTTACATATAATAAATAAAATATATCTTTAAAAAAAAAAAAAAAAAAAAAAATTGAAAAAAAAATTAAAAAGCCATAATCTGTTCTTAGGTTTTGTTATAGGTTAGGTATAGACTAAGAGAGGAGATAAATCTACCAAGGAAAGGAAAATGTAGAAAGTAGTTGTGGATGGATGGTGGGGAACTGGAATGGAAGAACCAAGTTGGAAGGGGGAAGTATGAGAGGGAATATGTTGAATAAGGGAGTTAATGGATAGCTAAAATTAAGGGCTAGTTAAAAGGGTAGAATAGCAAACTAAAACAATCCATGTTTTGTAAAATATATGCATATACCTAGGTGATCTAATTGAAATTGCCAAATAATTAGGCGATAGAGCTCTCTCTGGACATAAGTTATTACCAAATGAAGCTTTCTGTACTGGAAATGACTTACATCCCTTGGGAACCCTTAAAAACCCCATGATATTGCCAAGAATAGAGGCTGCTCTCCTCAAACTAAAGGAAAGGTCCATTGCTGAAGTCTACACCTATGTAACATATTAATATAGAGTTGAGTTGCTACCTACATAACATTAACCACTACAGACTAATTATTTAGTATAGGATAGTACTTAGCATGCTACCAAAAACACCAAACCAGCTATTTACCCTTGAATCTTCAATTGTGTCAGCCCTGCAATATAAAGCTAGTGCAGTGGTAGAATAAAACTTGTGGAAATAAACAACCAGTTTTGTTTTGTTTTGTTTTGCTTGACAAAAGCCCATTGTAGGAGATGAAATCTATACCCAACACTCCTTGGGTAACCAAGATCTGGAGAATTAGTATCCTGGGACATAGGATAAAACCAAATACTATTTATTGTTCTACTAAATAAGTATAGCAATCAATACCTCCTAATGACATTCTCCTATTCTCATAGATCAGTACCTTTCTCAACCATGACTAGAGAAGCTTCTTCTAGCAGCAGTGGAAAAGATGAAGAGTCCCACAACGAATCAGATATATTGGAACACTTCATCATAAGTGAGAAGTCTCTGTGATATTCTTCTCAGATGCCTCAAGGAACTCTGCAAAAAGAGGCAGAAGGAGTGAAGTGCCAGAAAGTATACAGGACACCAAAGAAAGAAAGCCATCTAAATCAAGGAAAACATTGATCATATGAACTCAGAAACTGAGGCAGTATCCAGCACTAAAATTGAAAGGAGACTTGGACACACACATCTACTCCTAATGGAAAGAAATCTGCATATAACAATCTTTTGGAAATAAAAGTTTCATTTTCTCCAAGGGGGCCAAACTATGTTGCATGCCACACAATATGTGCACCATGTAAAATAAACGCATCTTTCTTTTTTTTTTTAATTAGATATTTTCTTAATTTACATTTCAACTGCTATCCCAAAAAATCCCCTCCCGCCTCCCACCTCCCTGCTCCCCTGCCCAACTACTCCCACTTCTTGGCCCTGGAGTACCCCTGTATTGGGGCATATAAAGTTTACAGTACCAAGGGGCCTCTCCTCCCAATGATGGCCGACTAGGCCATCTTCTGCTACATATGGAGCTAGAGATATGAGTTCTGGGGGTTCTGGTTAGTTCATATTGTGGTTCCTCTTCTAGGGTTGCAGACCCCTTCAGCTCCTGGGGTTCTATCTCTAGCTTCTCCAATGTGGGTCCCGTGCTCCCTCTTATGGATGACTGTGAGCATCCACTTCTGTGGGAGTCAGCTATATCAGGGTCCCTTCAGTAAACACTTGCTGTCCTACACAATAGTGTCTGAGTTTAGTGACTGATTATGGGATGGATCCCCCATGGTGGGTTAGTCTCTGTATGGTCCATCCTTTCATCTTAGCTCTAAACTTTTTTCATGGGTATTTTGTTTCCTATTCAAAGGAGGAATGAAGTATCCACACGTTGGTCTTCCTTCTTGATTTTGACGTGTTTTGCAGATTGCATCTTGGGTGTTCTAAATATCTGGGCTAATATCCGTTTATCTGTGAGCGCATGTCCAATGACTTCTTTTGTGATTGGGTTACCTCACTAAGGATTATGTCCTCCAGATTCATCCATTTGCCCAAGAATTTCATAAATGCATTTTTTAAATAGCAGAATAGTACTCCATTGTGTAAATGTACCACATTTTCTGCATCCATTCCTCTGTTGAGGGACATCTGGGTTCTTTCCAACTTCTTGCTATTATAAATAAGGCTGCTATGAACATAGTGGAACATCTTTCAAAATTCTTATAATAGCATGTTCTTTCTCTCTTTCTCTCTCTCCCTCTCTGTCTCCCTTTCCCTCTCCATCTCCCTGTCTCTCTCTCTCTCTCTCCCTACCTCTCTTCCACAGAGCTTTTGAGTATATATTATGAATTCCAGTGTTTTTGTGGTATTTCTTATGGTGTCAAAGAGTTGATCTATAAGACTGTTTTGATCTTTTGTGCTTTATCTATTTTGTTTGTTTTGTCTACTCCTATGTGTTACTTTTTATCTGATTATATCAATTTTATTGTATTATCTCCTATAAGATTGTTTTCTAATGAGATAATGAAACTGGTTAGATCTGGATGAGAGGGAAAGTGAGAGATGGGAAGAAGCCAGGTGAAATCAAAGGAGGGGAAACTGTAATCAAGTTATGTGAGGAAAAAAATCTATTTCCAAATAAAGAAACTATAAAAGAAAAACAAATACCCCTCAAAAACCCCTCAAATATGGAGAAATATGAATAAGTTGTATCAGTTAAATTGGTCAAAACCAATATGCTCAGAACAGAAGGTGTAAGTCAGAAAAATAAAATTAACAGTGAATTTGGATCGTTATTGTGGTTTCCTTTTTACAATACCACTAATACTAATGCTGCTGCTGCTGCTGCTGCTGCTACTGCTACTACTATTACTACTACAAGTAATAGTAATAGTAATAATAATAATAATAATAATAATAATTCAGGTACTAGAGAATCACAGCAAGTCTGGGGTAATTCTCATTAATTTATGTCCCTTTGGAAATAAAATTAAAAGTACAAATGGGCTTTAGTCAATAATTTATCTTCTGTAGAACAGGTACAAATAAAGTAATAAAAATAAACTAGGTTGAAAGTGTTTGTGATAGTAAGATTAAATACATATATTTATTCATATATTTACATATATGAGTATTAAAATGTAATGATTATTTTGAACTGAATCATATCACTACCCAAAATAAACATATAATAATAGCCTTTTCATGGTTTAAAATACATGATTGACAGAGGAAAGATCCAGTCATTATAGGTATGTGTTATCTTTATACTATTTATTACTAAACCATGAGCAAAATTTTTTTATATTTCTTTTTTTTTTAGGTTTTATTTTTTTAAAATTAATATTTTCTTTTTTTATTAGATATTTTCTTTATTTACATTTCAAATGTTATCCTCTTTCCTAGTTTCCCCTCCAAAAATCCTTTATCCCCTCACCCCCCCACACCCCCTTCACCAACCTATCTGTGGTCCCCTCCCCCAGTTCAGACCTGTTGCCATTGAGGGGGGGTGGCTCTCCAGCTAAGCCTGGCTTCTTTTGTTGTGCTAAACTCCATCTGTGCTTCTACAGAATCCTGCTTCCTGTCCCTGTGCCCCACCCATGTTCTGCCTCCAGCTGAGACTTTGGAATGAACCCAGCACAGGCATAAATTGGCTGTGGGCAGGGTCTACCCTCTTCTACTCTCTTTTAACCAAGAAAGAATTCTAAGTAAAATCAGATGCTTTGATTGGAGTGATTTGTCTTGGCATCCATTATTTCTCTCACCCTAGTCTTGTTACAGCCCCAGTCTGCCTTCCAGGGAACCCAGTCTGTTCTGTGTGGGGACCATGGGTGGTAGACCCCAACACTTACTCATTCCTACTTCCTGGCCCTGGCATTCCCCTTACTGGGGCATAGAACCTTCACAGGATCAAGGGCCTCTCCTCCTATTGATGACTGACTAGGCTATTCTCTGCTACATATGTAGCTGCAACGTTGAGCCCCACCATGTGTTTTCTTTGGTTTGTGGTTTAGTTCCAGGGAGCTCTGGGGGTATTGGTTAGTTCATATTGATGTTCCTCTTATGGGGCTGCAAACCCCTTTAGCTCCTTGGATACTTTCTCTAGTGAGCAAATTTTTACACATTAGTGGCTCTTCAAGCTTTCAAGTAAGCATACACGCTTGAAAATTAATATTTTTCTTTATTTCTAATTAACAAGTAAAGATATATTTTTATCTCTACCTTTACATGGGAAAATATAAAACAAAACTCTTAAGTTCTTGACTGGATGAATTTCTTTCTATATTATTGGAAACACTAGTGAAAACTATTTCACACATAAAGAAAAATGTTTCTCTTTCCAATGAACAAATACATATAATGAGTACCTCTTTATATATCAAGAAGTTTACAATTCTCTCCAAATAATTCTAATATGCTAATTTCAGGTGTATGGAAATGCTTCTTCACACAAGATGATTGGTTTGTGTGATGGTTCTTCCCAGATGTCAGCTTAACTCTATTTGAAATGAAATATAATCCAGAAATGAAAGTCACATCTGAGATCCAGTTCTTGAGGCTGAAAGGCACAGGCTTTTGATCTGAATCTTGAAATGAGATCACACACACTTTTGATCTTGTTCTTAAGACATACTGGCCATGAAAATCTTAGATCCAGGCATGATGGTACATTTCAATAATTCTAGGAGACAGAGAAAAGCAGATCTCTGAGTTCAAGGCCAGCCTGGCAAGGATTAAATTTCAAATGAAGGACAGTTTAGGTCCAGGCATTATGGTACACACCTTTAATTTGGACCATACCTTCTGCTAGAGGTCTACATAAGGACAATTGAAGATGAAAGTCTTGTTTCTTCATCTTCACTAGCTTGCACTTGAATTCCAGTTTACACGGAAAATCAGCTCAGACACAAAACATGGTACTGAATAATTATTAGTTTCTTGGACATTCCATTTATAGCTACCCATATTTGGGTTAGTTTGACTATTGACTGAGTAATTTCAATAATTTCCTTTAATAAGAAGACACATTCCATAAGTTCTGTTTCTCTGGAAACCCCTGATTTATACAGTAGGTTACAGCCAGGAGACAACATTCAGTATACACTTAATTATTCAAAATTGGAATTAAAGTGTAGCAGTATTGCTGACTTTGTAGAAATGAAACCTGAAAAGTTAAGAGATTCACAGTCATGCAATACTTAGTCTCAGAACAAGGAATGACAGCAAAAAGATAATAATAGCACTAAATATTTAGCACTACATGAGCATGTAATTATATTATTTCCCTTTATCCTTCTCACAAGCCAGGGTACAGAGATAGGTAGTAGGTGGGAGGGGGATGAAAAGGGGTTTTCAGAGGAGAAATGGAGAAAGGGGATAAAATTTGGAATATAAATAAAGAAAATATCTCATTAAAAAAGAATACACCTTCTCAACATATCATGGTATCTTCTTCAAAATTGACCATATCATTGATAACAAAACAACCCTCATCCTGTACAAGAAGATTGAAGTAATTCCCTGCATACTATCAGATAACCATAACCTAATGCTGGTCTCCTTAACAGCAAAAAATAACAAAAAGTCCACATACTCATAGAAACTAAACAACTCTCTACTCAGTGATAACTTGGTCAGGGAAGAAATAAAGAACGAAATTAAAGATTTCCTAGAATTTAATGAAAAATTTGACATATCATATCCAAACTTATAGGACACAATGAAAGTGATGCTAAGAAGAAAATTCATAGCACTAAGCACCCTGGTAAAGAAACTGGAGGGATCTTACTCTAGCAACTTAACAGAACCCCCAAGAGTTCTAGAACAAAAAGAAGCAAACAGACCCAAGAGGAGAATAAGACAGGAAATAGTCAGAATCAGGGCTGAAATCAACCCAGTGAAAACAAAGAGAACAATACAAAGAATCAACAAAACCAAAAGCTGGTTCTTTGAGAGAATCAATAAAATAGATAAACCCCTAGACAAACTAACTAAAGGGCCAGAGGCAGTATCCAAATTATCAAATCAGAAATGAAGCCTTTAATCCCAGCACTTGGGATGCAGAGGCAGGCAGATTTCTGAGTTCAAGGCTAGCCTGGTCTACAAAGTGAGTTCCAGGACAGCCAGGGCTACACAGAGAAACCATGTCAAAAACAAAACAAAACAAACAAACAAACAAACAAATAAATACAAAAACAAAACAAAAAACAGAAATGAATGAGGTGATAAAATAACAGAAATGGAGGAAATTTTTAAAAATCATCATCAAATCCTATTACAAAAGCCTATACTCAACAAAGTTGGAAGATCTAGATGAAATGGATGGTTTTCTAGACAGATACCAAGGTTTCTAGATACATACCAAGGTTAAATCAATACCAGGTAAACTATGTAAACAGGTCCATATCTCATAAGAAATAGGAAAATCATTAAAGACCTCCCAACCAAAAAAAGCTCAGGGTCAGATGGATTTAGTTCAAAATTCTAACAAACCTTCAAAGAAGACCTGATACCAATATTCCTCAAACTATTACATAAAATAGAAACAGAAGGAACACTACATAATTCATTCTATGAAGCTACAATTACTCTGACTCATAAACCACCCAAGGACCAAACCAATAAAGAGAAATTCAGATCAAACTCACTTATGACTATCAATGCAATGAATATAGAAAAATACTCTACAGACTTCTTGCAAACTGAATTCATAAACATATTAAAACCATCATTCACCATGATCAAGTAGGCTTCATCCTAGGGAAGCAAGGTTGGTTCAATATAAGAAAATCCATTAATGTAATCCACTATATAAACAAACTCAAAAAAATCACATTATCATCTCCTTACATGTAGAAAAAGCATTTGAGAAAATACAACACCCCTTCCTATCAAAAGTATTGGAGAGATCAGGAATTCAAGACCCAAACCTAAATATAATAAAAGCAATATACAACAAGTCAACAAACAATATCAAATTAAGGGGAGAGATACTTGAAGCAATCCCACAAAAATCAAGGACAGGACAGGGTGATCACTCTACCAATTCTTATTCAATATAGTCCTTGAAGTGCTAGCTAGAACAATAAAACAACAAAAAGAGATAAAGGGGATACAAATTTGCAAAGAGGTAAAGGTGTCACTACTTGCAGGTGATATGGTAGTATATATAAGCAAACCCATATACTCTATCAGAGAACTTCTCCTGCAGATAAACAACTTCAGCAAAGTGGACCAACATAAAATTAACTGAAAGAAATAAGTAGCCTTCTTTATACAAATGATTAAAAAGGCTGAGAAAGAAATTAGAGAAAAAACTCCCTTCACAAAAGCCACAAATTGTATAAAACATCTTGGGGTAACTATAACCAAAGAAGTGAAAGTGCTGTATGACAACAACTTCAATTTCTCTCAAGAAAAAAACTGAAGATCTCAGAAACTAGAGAGATCTCCAAGGCTCATGGATTTGCAGAAATAACATAGTAAAAATGGCCATCCTACCAAAGGCAATCTACAGATTGAATGCAATCCCCATCAAAATCTCAACACAATTCTTCAAAGACATCAAAAGAGCAATTCTCAAATTCATCTGGAAAGGCAAGAAACACAGAAGAACAAAAACAATATTTAATAATAAAAGAATGGCTGGGGGAATCACCATCCCTGATCTCAAGTTTTACTACAGTACAATAGTGAAAAAAACTGCATGGTAATTGTACAGAGACAGATAAGGTGATCAATGGAACAGGATTGGAGGCCCAGAAATAGAACCCTCACTTATGGGCACTTGATCTTTGAAAAAGAAGATAAACAAATACAATGGAAAAACAAAAGCATTTTTAACAAATGGTGCTGGTCTAACTGGCTGTCCATACATAGAAAAATAAAAACAAAAGGAATGAATACATCAAAAGATGGCGGCAGGGACCAGGCCACATTTACCACTTAGAATGGAGCCAGTTGTAATGCTAGTCTATTATTAAACCCACCACCAGGGTTTCTTAGTAAATACCTGATTATGCTGTTCCTTTGGGTCTTGTGAGAGCTAGCACCGAGGGATTCTGCTCTAGCAAACCTTCTCATGAATAATGCAATACCACAACCCCCCTATTTCCTAGGCCTTGGTAAATTCTTGCATATGAGTGTAACTTGGCTGTTCTTTTACATATCTGTAGGGAATCTCCATTTGTCAGAAGAATTCACCAATATGCAATGTAGTCTGCTATACCTGGCTGTAATGAAGATTCTAAGCATACTTTGCTAAGCTTGCCCTGAGATTACTAATTCTTTTTTTTTGGGGGGGGGCGTTATGGAGTGTTTATTTGGGGGAGTGTAGTGGCAGTGATTGCCCACAGGCAGAAACTAACTGTTAAGAACCACGGTCAGTCCAAGGAGGCAGGAGCAACCCAGCTGACTCAGTGGTCCCATGCATACCAACATTCAGTCTTGAGACCAGGAAGCTGTAAGACTCACAGAAGACTGAAGCATGGTTGGACCTAATGGCTGATAGGGTGAGGCTCAACGGCTCCCTGTTGTAGCAGACTCCACCGTGTCCACAGATCCTGGCACAGCTGTCTAGCCACAGCCTGCTTCTGAAAGAAAGTATGCAAGACCCTCCACGATATTGCAGGGACAAATCCGGGGCATTCTAGATATGGGAATGCCAAGGTTCCAGAAGTCTGAGTTTCCTTGAAACTCTTTGCCTCAGGACTGCTTTCAGGTTTCCAAACCTGTAATACGACTCACTACTGGAGTGAATGTAGCAAGTTATTACTTGCCCTATGTTACATTTGCCCAGCTCATGCTTCATCAGGCTAGCCCTCAAAGCCACATGCTCATGGTCCATACTATCCCTTGATGAAATTCTTCTTTCTTTTCTCCTTGTTCTCTTATGTTTCTGACATGAGATTCTAAACCTAGAAACCTTTGCCCAGCCTACCTTTTCTGCCAAGCTACACGCAGTCTGCAACTTTTATTAACCAATCGGGGATAACTGGGAGCAATCTTTACAAAATAAAGGCTCATGTATGTAAGAATCTGCTAGTCTAGGGGCAACCAGATCTTGGGATACAGAATATTTGAATAGCAGAACAAACATCAGCATCAACAGATTAGATTCCTAGGAGTCTCTACTGCACCCGGTTTCTACCTCATCCCTGAAACCTCAGTCAATTCCAGTTGTCTCTCCCAGGACATTGTCCTCCAATCGTCCCTGTGTTCCCACCCCATCTTCCCTCAGGCCACCTGAGATTTTATACTACTTTTGCTTCCTATGAGATTTTTGTTGTTGTTGTTCTGTTTAAGGCCCTTGTTGCTTAGCCCGTCAGGGTCATTCTGTTTTTCAAGATCCAGCGATTTCCCTGCAAATTTCATGTTAATTTTTAAGAGCCAAGTAATATACCATTGTGTAATGTACCATATTTACTCTATTCATTTTTGATTGAGGTACATCTAGTTTGTTACAAGGTTTTGGCTATTAAAATTTAAGGGAGTATGAACATAGTTGACCAAGTATCCTTGTGGTAGGATGGAGCATCTTATGGGTCTATGCCAAAGTGGTATAGTTGGGACTTGAGGTAGATAAATTTCCAATATTTGAGAACCTGCCTTATTGATTTCTCACATGGCTGTAAAAGTTTTCACTCTCCCCAGCAATAGAGGACTGTTACCCTTTCTCCACATCCTTGTCAATATGAGCTGTCACTTTTGATATTGATTGTATGCATTGTGACAAGGGTAAGAAATAATCCAAGAGTTGTTTTGATTTGCATTTCTCAGATAGCAAAGAGTGTTATATATTTCTCTAAATATGTCTCAGCCATTTGGGATTTCTCTGCTGAGAATTCCCTGTTTAGATCCAGTTTACTGGTGTCTAATTTCTTGATTTTTAAATATATTTTAGAAGTTAGTCCTTTGTCAGATGAGGAGTTAGTGAAAATCTTTTCCATTCTATAGGATTCAGTTTTGTCTTAATCATAGAATGCTTTAGAGAAGCTTTTTATTTTCATGAGGTCCCGTTGTTGTTAATCTTAATGCCTTAATCTTAATGGGTGGTGGTCTCTTCAGGAGACTGTATTTTCTGCCTCACCATTCAAGGTTATTCCCCATGTTCTCTTGTTTCAGATTCAGTGTATCTGATATTGTGTTGAAGTCTTTGGTCTACTTGGTTTTTAATACAAGATGATAGCTATTGATCAGTTCACAATCTCTACATGCAGCCATCAATCTTTGTGGAGGATGCATTCACCCCATTGTTATCATTATGATTTCTTTAGCAAATATCAGGTATTCATAAGTGCATTTATGTCTGAGTCTTTGATTCATTTCCATTGATCAACATGTTCATTTTTATGTCATTATCATCATGATGTGTAATTTATAAAGTTGATTTGTTCTGTATTTATTTTTTAATTTCTAAGCCAGTGTCTCAGGCACATAAAATACCTGTAATAGTTGAATTCCATTTTTCACATTCTCTCTCTCTCTCTCTCTCTCTCTCTCTCTCTCTCTCTCTCTCTTGCATCAAATTACAGCTGGAGCCAACACATACCATGCCATCCTGCAAGAATCATCTACTGAAAATTTTGCATGTTTTTAAATCTAATATTTACCAATAAAACTGATATTAAGAAGACATAAATAACAAAATACTGAGGGACACTTCTTAGACTTTAAAAACATTACAACACATAACTCTTTCATATGCTTCCTCATGTTTCCCCCTTCTAATCTTTGTCATCCCTCATGGCATCTTATATAATGTCCAGAGTTTTAAACTTAATTTTTTCTCCCTAATGAAATGTAGCTTTTGTACTATCTTTAAAATCATTGCTATGAATTCTTTTATATTTGAAATTATAAATATCACCAACCAAAGAGTACACACAGAGGGATCCATGGTTTCTGCCACGTATGTAGTATAGGATAACCTTCTTGGGCATCAATGGGAGAAGATGTGATTGGTTATGTGAAGGCTTGATGCCCCAGTCTAGGGGAATGCCAGGGCAGGGATGCCAGAGTGGGTGGATTGGTAAGGGATCACCCTCACAGCAGCATGGGGAGGGAGGATGGTGTTAAGTGTTTCCAGAAGGAAAACTGGGAAAGGTAATAACATTTTAAATGTAAATAAATAAAATATCCTATTAAAAAAATCCCTTCCTTCCCCCAAAATAGTAAAATATTGAAAGAAACATACATGGAAACTAGAGGGCAAAAATGCAAGGAAAAATCAATTCTTTTGTGTATTTCTACATATTTAATGTCAGCAATAAGAATATTTTTTAACTTGCTACCAAAAATTCTTTGTTAAGCACAGGTTATCATTGAGTAACTTCCTGAGAATCATTGTTTGGAATCTCCATTTTTATAAACTAGAAATTTTGTCTGGTTTTCACCTGCTCTTTGTTTTATAGAAAATGTACTTATGTACATATATAAGTTTGTTAAGTAAAATACACATATATTTTATTATATATATATATATATATAGATATATATATATCTTAATAGTATTTTACATTCACTTATCTAAATAAATATAAAATATATTATTTTATATCTATAATAGAAAAAAGGAGAATTTCAATGAATAGATATGAAAAAATACATTAACTTTCAATTTTATTAAATTCTGACATGTTTAATGCATTATAAAATAAAATATGATGCATTCATTTACATAGAAAATTAAAGATTAATTTATCAATCTACTATAAACAAAGTGAGGAAAAAATGCTTCACAATTAGAAACTATTTGATTCAGTATACTAAATCATCAAATTTTGAAAAAAAAAAACATTGAAATTTCTGAATGGAAGTTCTTTCAAATTAGTTAAATAAAATTACAATATTTTATTTAATATATTAAATTAATATATTTTGTAGATTAGGCAATTACTTACAATATAAGTAACAGAACCACTAACAAATCTTAAATATTAGAAATTCTTTAGTAAAATTTAATAATAAGCAAGGTGATTTATTTAATGTCCACCATCTTTATTTAAGGTAATGTTGATAATTTTTAAAAGGACTCAGAAAAAAAGTACTTTAAATTATTTTTAATGTAATATCATATGATATATAACAGCATCTCTAAAAATATATAACCCTGTTACTCAGGAATTGACCTGAAAAAATTTAACCTTAACATAGAAGTGGATGCTCACAGTCAGCTATTAGATGGAATACAAGGTTCCCTATAGAGGAGCTAGAAAAAGTATCCAAGGAGTTGAAGGTGTCTCCAACCCTATAGGTAGAAGAACAACATGAACTAACCAATAACCCCAGAGCTCATGTCTCTAGTTGCGTATGTAGCAGAAGATGGCCTAGTTGCCCATCATGGGAAGAGAGGCCGCTTGGTCATGCAAACCTTATATCCCTCAGTACAGGGGAATGCCAGCGCCATGATGTGGGAGTAGGTGGGTAGGGGAGGCAGGCAGGGGATGGGGAAGGATATCTGAGCTCAGATATAAAATGCTACTAAGTATTTCTGATAGCAAGGATTCAGCCTCCAGTCTTACAGACACCTATAATCCCCAATTCCACACCAAAAAACAATGATAATGTGCTTATGAATATATATATATATATATATTTGAATATGTACATTTTTCCAATTTTTATTAGATATTTTCTTCATTTACATTTCAAATTTTATTCCAGAAAGTCCCCTATATCCTTCCCCATCCAAGTTTTCACTGTTTATTTTAATGGGGGTCTTACAAAGTTAACCAGTCTTGCCATGTAATCAAACTATAACCCAAGAAGACACCGAAAATGACATTTTCCTATTGCACAATCTCAGTAACTGAGATTACTGACCAGAATCAACAGGTCTATCGGGTGGCAATTACTGTTTTGACTTCAGCTTCTATAACCCTAATAAGTTTCCTAAACATAGGCCAAATATAATTATGTAAATGTTTATCCATTTTCAGAAAAATGGATATTTTATATTTCTAAATTTTTAGTTCTACATTTTCATAAGTGAATGACTATTATCAAAATAGTTTGTCATGTTTTCAAGTCTATAGTCCAATAGTTATATGTATAATATTTTCAAGCATATAAGTTAATACTATTGAAGTAGGAACTTGAAGTCAGTATTTGGTTATTAATAAACTGTCATTGGAATTTCTATGATATACGTAATTTAAGCATCTAATTCTAAAAAATGAAAAGGGGAATACTAAATGTAAACAATAATATTATATGCTTTAAAACAAAGAAAAATGTTGTTTTCTATATTGTAAGTCATTGTAGTTATTAAGTCAAGATTAATAACATGAATAAAGTTTAAAATGCAGCATGGAAAAAAGATAAATTTCAGATGATTGTGTTTGTGGAAATATCACTCATGCTTCAAACTAAATTGTTATTACTTATTACAATTTTTATTTACATTATGGTTCAGTGTTACCATGTACAAAATCTCATAATGAAGTAAAATCAATCGGCAGAGTGTTTAATACTAAGGGACTCATTCAGCCTACACAAAGTCTTTGCAAATATATTGGATAGAAAAAACATATATTTTGTTTTGTATTGTTTATAGAATAACAGATTATTTATAACATGGAAACGTGTACTTAAAATCCATTGAAAACAAATATAGCAATATTTAAAATGCATAGTTATATTTAAGAAAATATATTATATACATTTTCTCACATCAAGATTCAAAGTGATCTTATGAGACATACTTCTTTAATTAAGAAAATGACATGGATATGAAAAATGTACGTGATACTAAGGTGACTAAGGTGTAATATCATTAAACTATACATTTCTACAGTTAATTTTAGATTAAATATTAGGTTTACTTCCTGGAGCTCACTCTGTAGATCAAGCTGGCCACGAACTCAGAAATCTGCCTGCCTCTGCTGCCCAAGTTCTGGGATCAAAGGAATGTGTCACCACTTCCCAGCAAGTATATATTATTTTATACTGAAATAAATAATATGAATATTTTGGCCTAGATTGTTATATGACATATGTATCACTAGAGAGTTAACTCATACCCATAAAAACTTTCTCCATTATCGATTTATTCCTATATTGGTAACATAGGTCAAGCTTTGACACTATATTAAATAAGTGAAGAGAATTTCATATATAAACATTTTTTTTATTATACTCATACTTCTTCACCCAAATCTTCCTATTATACTCCTTAAATTTCCTTATAATTTTCTGTCTTTTTTCATTCCTCATGAAGGCCAATTTGTGGTCTCCAACCATTTATTCTCCTTTTCATGGTTGGCATATGAACAGCTTCACACTTAGAGAAAACTGTTAAGAACTGCTAATATGTCCTCACCTGCAGGTAGGACCTAATGCTTACCTCCTGTCTCTATGACAGGATTTGGTATGCCTTGGCTTTCACAGGTGTTATTGATACTTTCAGTTTCCTAGTGGTTTCCAGAAGCCAGTGATTTCTTAAAGACATCCATCATATCCGATCTGTCCGTGCTTACCACCTTCTTGTCCACAGTGATCCAGAGGCTTTAAATATGCAATATATATGCTCCCTTGTGTGGCGGATCACTCTGTAATCTCCATATATCTGCCCCTCTACCAATGAATATCTGAGTTGATTATTTGCTGCAAGAAGAAGCTTCTCTGACGACAATTTAATGGTGAATTAATCTACAAGCATAATAGTAAATCTATAATTGTATCTATATTGTATCTAGTAGGATCAGTGATGCCTGATTAATTGTATAATTCTATGTATACTCATTTTATTATGTGTGAAAATGTACTTTGGGAGGCATAAACAGTATTTTTCTATTACATTTTTTGAAAAGTTTTAAGAAAATTTATCCTTCCACATATCCCCTCCTCTAGCCTGCCCTTCCTTCTCCCACACCAATTTATCACGTTCCATATTTCCCTTTAGCCATCAGTGTCCATTCCATCTATCTCCATGAAAGTCCATATGCATGATTAATTTCCTGACCCATTTTGGTATTGTAAATGAAACAACTTTGTCTAAAAATCCAAATCATGGTATGCTTCTCTTTCTAGGCCTGAGTTATATCACTCAGAATAATTATTTGCAGGACTTCTCATTTATCTGAAAGTTTCATAATTTTGTTTTTCTTTTGTTCCATTGTGTAAATATATCACATTTTCATTATTTATTCAAATTAATGGACATCTAGGCTGTTTTAATTTCCTGGGGTTTACGAATAGGGCAGCAGTAAACTGTATCTCAGAGTGCAAGTATCTCTGTAGTAGGATGTTAAGTCCTTTGAGTATATGCCCAAGAGAGGTATAGCTGAATCATGGTCTCCAAGTTATAAAAGACTAGAGATGCCATCAGAGACTACTATACCTGGTGAAAATTATTAGTCATATTTAAAGGATATATATATATATATATATATATATATATATATATATATATATATAAAATCAGATTTGAGGAATTTATGACTACTAAGACAAAGGTTGTTGGAAGGAATACTTGTACCTAACAGGAAGATTAGACACGCTCATGTGATCATGGGTAAAAGTAAATAATTCTGATAACTGAGTAAAAACAGGTATAATAGATATTTTATTTTGCTGTGAAGAGACTGCATGACTAAGTTAACCTGTATAAAGGAAAGCAATTAATAGGGGTTGGTTTAGAGTTTCAGAAATTTAGACTTTATCAATGCAGGAACCACATGGTGTCAGTGGAGGAGCTAAGAATTCTAGGTCTTGATCCACAGGCAGCAAAAGGAGACTATGTGTCACACTGGACACAGCTTAAGCATGGGAAAACACAAAGCTTGCCCCCTACAGTGATGCATATTCTATGAAAAGGACACACCAACTCCAACAATGCCAAACCTCCTAATAGTGCCATTTCCTATGGCCAAGCGATCAAACACATGAACCGGTGGTATTACTCATATTCAAACTACCACAATAGAATAAAACAGAAGGACAAACTAACAGGACTTAATATTCTGTATTAAATAATTAATATTATCTATCTCAACCCCTTTAATAAACAAAAATATATTGGAGCACCACAAGTTCATTTAGTGAAAAATCCATCCTAGAAAATTAGAAACATTCATTAGTACCAGTGATATATACCATCTTAGGGGGAAAGGTGAAAAAAGAGATTTCAGTCAAATGCAATAATAAAGGAAGCAGATGTATTCTTTTTAATATCTGACAAAATAGACTTCATGCCAAACCTAGTAAGGGGAGCCTTGATGCTATTTAACTTCTTTCTCAAGATAGTACTCATACATTCCATCACAATTAATTGTTTCTTCCTCAGAGTTCCCCAGGCAAAACACATATTTAGCAAATTAATTTTTAAATGAGCTCTTTAGCTGTTTATGTGCCTATGTTTTTGTCATAAGTCCCTGAGTTGTCAGTAGCACTGACTACCGCTGTTGACTCTTTGAAATTCATAGGCCAGATTCAAGAGCTCTCCAATAATTGGTGTTTTCACTGTGCTTACAAAATCAAATCAGGTACTAATGTTGTGGTTTCCACCTTGCTAAAACCTGCATTTGATTATGTCACATTTGGGCCATGAAAATTGTTATATGAGATGTGCTTTTCAAAATATGCTAATTAAAATAAATTTCCTTTTTCTAGTCAATTTAGAATTTTTCAGGATTCTTTGTGATGATTAGAAACACCCAAGGGTGTCACCAAACCAGTGACAAGTCAATGTACTTTTAAACATGACCTATAGAAGCAGCACTTTTGTGGCTATTAACATTACCAACTGGAAAAATATGCTCAGGTTTATTAAGTAAAAATCTCATAGTTGTTTACAAATCATGTACTGCTATGCAATATAATTAATATGTGGCTCACAAACACCGCAGATGAATAGAATTAATAAACAAAGATTAATGAAGTGTGTTTATTATCAGGAACTTCCTCCAAAGTCATTCAAAGAATGAGCATTTGATTCCTGAGTGTACATGAAGTACAGCATTATGAATATATGAACAATAGAGTCAGTATGCAACTTTTGCCTTAAATTGAAATAGAAAAATAAATCTGTGTTCATACCTAAATTAATCAGCAATAAATATCTCAATCTTAATTCTTCCACATCATAATTTTCCTATCATTAGTCTTAATTTACAATACAGGTTAGGGTTTAATTCAAAATAAGTCATATATAAATGTGAAAATAGTGAAATAACAAAGTTCTTTGTATGAAGCAAGATGCTTTTAGAATTAAACTGTTATAAAGAGATTTAGATGTATTTAATACTGTAACTGTTACTGAATGAAGTGGTGAGTAATATTATGTTAAACTTAAATGGTGAAAAGCTATGGATTTAATTGAATTCAATGAGAATACACACAGAAAAAAAGTGAGTATGTTTTCCCATAAAATCAGTATGTCCAGAAAAAGTAAGTTTAATTCTTGTTTTCATCAGTTGGATCACATGACCATAGTTAATATCATTTCTCTAGGAAGGAAAAGTGCAATCACATGGCTTTCAGACATGCCTGTCTATGTAACACAGAAACACACTGACATATATCAGCTCATATAAAGATCTAATAGGCAATGTTCAAAAAGTCATGCAAACTATAACAATGATTAAGAATTCCTAGTTCTTTTAATTTCTTTATTGAATTTATAACAAAAATATCTGAAAATTTCAAACCTTTGGACTTTTGTAACCAGCAGGCAGAAGTAGCCATCATAACAGAAAGGTTGAATAAAATACAGTTTGCCTTTCATTTTGTCTAGTGGATCTGTTAGTGGTAAAACATAAGGTACATGAAATGATAAAAGGAAAAATTCAACTTTGTCCATGTCATGAGGATTTAGAAAAACTTAATTTCTGAAAGTGACTTTTAGATAGAGGTAAAGATGAGAGGAAAAAATAATGACTATAAGACAGGAGAATCATTTAACCCAAGTGAAAAGTTAAATGGTGTTTTAATTGCTAATAAATTATGTATCACACTTTCTCTGAAATAGGAAAATAAATGATACATAGAGTTCCATTATTTTTTAAATATATATATATTTTTTATTTTTCCCATTTTTATTAGATCTTTTCTTCATTTACATTTCAAATGTAATCCCAAAAGTCCCCTATACCCTCCCCCATCCCCCACCCTGCTCCCCTACCCACCCACTCCTACATCTTGGCCCTTGCGGTCCCCTGTACTGGGACATATAAAGTCTGCATGACCAAGGTGCCTCTCTTCCCAATGATGGCCAAGTAGGCCATCTTCTTCTATATATGCAGCTAGAGACATGAGCTCTGGGGGTACTACTTAGTTCCTGTTATTCTTCCACGTATAGGATTGAAGACCCCTTCAGCTCCTTGGGTACTTTCTCTAGCTCCTTCCCTGTGAGTCCTGAGTTCTATCTAATAACTGATTGTGATCGTCCACTTCTATGTTTGCCAGGCATTGGTATAGCCTCCCACAGCTATATCAAGGCATTTCAGCACTATCTTGCTGGCATATGCAATCATGTCTATGTTTGGTGGCTGATTATGGGATGGATCCCCGGCTGCTGCAGTCACTGGTTAGTCCATCCTTTGGTTCAGCTCCACACATGATCTCTGTAACTCCTTCAATGTGTGCTTTTTTCTTAATTCTAGGAAGGGGCGAAGTGACCACATTTTGATCTTCATTCTTCTTGAGTTTCATGTGTTTAGTAAATTGTATCTTGGGTATTCTAGGTTTCTGGGCTAATATCGACTTATCAGTGAGTACATGTTATGTGAGTTCTTTTGTGATTGGGTTACCTCACTCAGGATGATACCCTCCAGATACATCCATTTGTCTAGGAATTTCATATATTCGTTGTTTTTAATAGCTGAGTAGTACTCCATTGTGTAAATGTACCAAATTTTTTGTATCCATTCCTCTGTTGAGGGACATCTGGGTTCTTTCCAGCTTCTGGCTATTATGAATATGGCTGCTATGAACATAGTGGAACATGTGTCCTTCTTACCTGATGGTACATCTTCTGGATATATGCCCAGGAGAGGTATTGCTGGATCTTCCGGTTTTTCCAGTTCAATAGCAGATTTCAAAACTTCAAATATGCACAATTCAGTATTGTAAACTATGTCAGCAATGTTTAAGTTCCAATATGTTAGCAGTGCCTAGTGTGTTTTGAAGTAATTAATTAATTGAAATTGAAAATAAATAAAATTAAACAGATGTATCATGAAACTTTGAAAAGTGCTAATTAGCTTCCAACTTATAAAATTCAAGAAAGCATTTTAACATAAATTTACTCAGACAAGTGAAAAATATATATTCCCTCTTCGCCTTTGACTTGATAGCATGCCAATTAGAAACAAAATAATATATTAAATATTCCTAAGATTACGGACCTGGATATTTTCAAAACTGTTATTAATTATATCACTGGCCCTCCTAAAAACTGGTTACAAGAGTGTACTGAAATATTTTCAGAGCATAAGATTAGAGAAGACTTTCCAGTTAAAAAATCATAATAGGTATCAAAGAAAAACTATGTTCTAAACCCATTATGACTATAAATTCCTATGTGCATATCTGCTCATAAAATATATGTCAAACATTTTTATGACATATCTAATATATATCTAATGCACAATAATTTTGATTATTTTATAAAACCATGACAAAAATAAATCAATAATATTTTCTGAAAGTGGAAGTGATTCATTATGTTTATTATAAAATTTTCAGTGGTTTGATGTAAATAATGAAATAAAAATCTAAATTGATTAATTTATTACTCTTTTCCTAATGTTTAGTTTTATTTTGAATGAAAATGCCCCAATACAGGGGAACGCCAGGGGCAAGATATGGGAGCGGGTGGGTAGGTGAGCAGGGCTGGGAGGGGGGTGGGTATAGGGAACTTTCTTGATAACACTTGAAATGTAAATGAAGAAAATAATAAAAGTTGGAAAAAAAAGAAAATGCAATTAACCATAAAACCAATAATAACAATATAATTATTACAGTAGAAAATTGAGACAAAAGCTAACAAGATTACTGAAATATTCTGTTTTATGTAGCAGATTTTAAGAAATATTTAAGTAAATGTGTCGTTATATTATAAATGTATAAAGAATATACAAACATTATCTAGTAAGATCTTTAGTTATTTTAAAATAGCAAAGTAACAAATTAAAAATTGATTTTAAAGCATTGACAAATCCTAAATAATTATATGATTTTTTGTTGTAAATAATAAACATGGTTATATTTTATATGGATTTCAGCATCAACTTATTTGTGTCAGTATCAACCCTATGATCATTCAAAAATTGAAATGGAGGGCAGACATTGTTGTTATACATTTTAAAAAATCATAATTTTCTTGTGCATAATTTCATATTTCTACACATTTATTAAATAAGTTATGTAAATATATTTCTGTGCTAAAATTCTTAATTTCTGCATAATATAAAACATTAAGCTTTTTTCTTCATTTCAAAAAGGAAAATTTTAGAATGTTCCACAATAAAAGACAAATTAGAAGCATTTTGGTGCTGAAGTTTTACTGTTGATCACAAAGTTCTTCTTATATGATTCCTTTACTCAACAACACTTTTTGTTTTTTGAAAGATCTATGATAAGAAATTGTGTTTGATATTTATTAAATTATCTAAATCAATTACTTTTGAGCTTTTATCATGCCAGGAAGGACAAATAAAATGTTGCTAAAAGCACCCTGAAAATCCCCAGACAACATTGGGCTCCAAAATTAACCAGGTTGGAATCCTGCATGACCAATCCCATCCTAGTTGGATTTGCCCGCTATCCCAGTTGGTCTGCCTGGGACAGAGTCAGATTCTCCTGCCATCTGAGTTGAGTCTTACTGGAACACATACTGCAGAGTAGGGTAAGCCTGTAACACAACCTGCAGAATGGGGTTTGCCTGAGCAAGAGCCAACAGAGTCTGGTAGCCAGACCCCCTTCGTTTGGAACACAACAAGCCCACATCTTCCTGAAAAGCCCTGCATTCATAGGATCATCCAGGCAACACATGGAAAACCTAGAAAACTAAAGGACAGCATCAGGTATGTTCAATAAAACCTAAGGTAATAGGGCAGCAGCAGAGCCCAGATACCATGCTCAAAAAAACACAAGATATCCTAATGAAACTAAAGCACAACAGGAGAATCCTAAATCCAATTTTATAGAGAAGATCGAGGCCTGAAAAGAGGACATGAATAAATCCCTTAAGGAAATTCAGGGAAACATATTCCAACAGGTAGAGGCATTAAAAGGGGAAACTAGTAAGAATTCTAGGAAAATACATTAAAAAATGTGAAGAATATGAGTAAAAATGACAAAGACCTTACAAGGGAAATAGAAGCAATAAAGAAACAACAAACTGAGACAATCCTGGAATTAAAAAACCTAAGAAAGACAATAGAAATTACAGGCATAAGCACCAACAGAATACAGAAAATGAAAGAGAGACTCTGAGGTGTAACAGAGGAGAGAAGAAATCAATATGTCAATCAAAAGAAATGCAAAATCTAAAATGTTCATGGCATAAAACATCCAGGAAATTAGTGACACTATGAAAAGACCAAACCTCAAAATAATAGGACAGAAAAAGAAGATTCCCACCTCCAAGGCCCAGAAAATATCAACAACAAAATCATAAAAGAAAAAAATTTTAACCTAAAGATAGAGATGCATATAAGGGTACAAGAAACTTAGACCTAAACTGATTGGACCAGAAAAAAAATTCCTCCTGTCACATAAAAATCAAAACACTAAAAACACAGAAAAGAGGAAGAATTTTTAAAGCAGCCAGGGAAAAAGGCCAAGTAACATCTGAAGGCAGACTATCAGAATTGCACCCCATTTTTTACTTGATTAGCTAAAGGACAGACAGGCAAACAGAATATATGGAACTGAATAGAAATAGGTCTTTGGAGCAAATACATTCTGTGTTGTCAGGCTATCAGCAATTCAGTTCACATGAATCTGCAGTGGCAACTTGACCTACTCACAAACACCACTCATGAACCAGCAACAACAGGCCTATCCAGAAGAAACTGCTAGGTTCATCTCAATTCTGCTGAAGCAGCAATAAGCTGCTGGGATACCACCAGAAGTACTTAGGAGGCATTTCTCTCTACAATGATAAACGATGACCATCAATGAATGGCCAAGCAAACCAATTCCATACAGCTTTGTCAGCAAAGATCAACATCAACAAAGCTCTAAAAGGACCAATAAAAAATGATAACACTTAACAATATCACATACCATCGTCCATTCTTACAAACATTATGTGTTCTCTCAAGCATTCTCTTTAGCCAAACACCACATACTCTAATTTTCTGACTGCATCCAGAAAACACCATGTGTCTATTCTCAGCCAAACATCCTCCCACATGTGTACTTTAGTAACAATCATCCTCTCATGATACAGTTTCCAGCAGGATATAGGATGACACAATTGAATTTCCAAAGAAACCAGAAATTTGCACTTTAACCATGGATTAAATCTGTCCTTCAACACAAACAACAGAAAGTCTACATACTCTTAGAAAGTGAACAAAGGTTTACTAAATCAACACTGGGTCAAGGAAAAAATAAACAAATTAAAACCTTCTAAATTCAATAATAATGAGGGTACAACATACCCAAACTTATAGGACACTATGAAAGCAGAGCTAAAAGGAAAGTTCTTATCACTAAGTAATCACATAGAGAAACTGGAGAGTTCTCTTACTGATGAATTTAAATTACATTACAAGGCTCTAGAGCAACAAACAAACAAAAAACAAAGAAAATACATCCAGGAGGAGTAGACTGTAGGAAATAATCAAAGACAGGACTGAGTTTAATCAACCAGGAACAAAAAGTACAATACAAAGAATTAGTGAAAGCCAGAATTGATTTCTTGAGAAAATCAACAATCTAGACAAATCTTCAGCTAAACTATCTAAATAGTAGAGAGACAGTACCCAAATTAGCAAAATCAGAAATCTAAAGGGGGACATAAAAATGAATACTGATAGAATTTAAAGAATCATTAGGTCTTAATTCCAAAGCTTGTACTTCACAAAATTGGAAATGCATTATTTTCTATATAATTACCAGTTACCAAAGTAAATAAAGATTAGTTGCTGTATCTGAATATTCCTATAATCCCTAAGTAAAGAGAAGGAGTTATTAAAACACTTGCAAGCAAAAAATATCCCCAAACAAAAAGTGGTTTTAGTGCAGAATTCTACTACATGTTCAAAGAGTCAATACCAATACTCCTCAAACATTCTTCAAAATAGAAGCAGAAAGAATACTACCAAACTCATTCTATGGGTCCACAATCGTTCTAATACAAAAAAGGAGGGTGCTTTTAGAATAATTTCCTTATGAACATTAATGCAAAAACACTCAATAAAATCTCACAAATTGAACTCAGGAAAACATTATATCCATCATTCACCACGATCAAATTGGCTTCATCTCAGTGATGTAGGGGTGTTTCAATACCAAAATTTCCCTAGTGAAATCTACTATGTAAACAAACTGACAAACCCCAAAACAAACGATCATCGCCCTAGATGGTGAAAAGGCATTTGACAAAATCCAACACCCCTTCATGACAAAAACTTTGGAGAGTGCAGGGATAAAATGTACATACTTAATCAAAATAAAGTCAATATATAGCAAGCCTAATAGCCACCATCAAATTAAATAGAGAAAGAGCAGAGCATTTCAACTAAAATTTGGGATAAATAAGTCAAGGCTTCCCAATTTCCCGATATTTCTTCAATATAGTAACTGGAAGCCTAGCTAGTTGAATAAGACAACTGAAGGGGACTGAGTGAATAGAAATTAGAAAGGAATAATAGGCACAAATAAAATAAAATACTTTGATGTATCTCTGACCAAGCAAGTGTAAGAACTACATGAAAGGGACTTCTAATCTCTGAAGAAAGAAATTGAAGAATATAGCAGAACATGGAAATAGCTCCCTTGCTAATGGATTGGAATTATTTACATAGTTATAATGTCCATCTTACCAAAAGGAAATTGGGAAAGGAAATTTAATAACCCTATATCTAACAGAATACTAATATCCAAAATGTATAAAGAGCTCAAAAAGTTAGACACCAACAAACCAAATAACCAGCAAGCCTGCCTCTCTCCAGTACAACAGTCTACCTTCTTCCAGGAGGTCTGCCATAACCAGGAACAGAGGTGAGACCACTGTCACAATACACATGTCAGCTGGGAAACACACTGAGGCCAGTTGAAATGTGATTTATCTCACTCTGCAGAAGCATCATCCTCCTAGTTTGCATCTATACCTGAACCTGTGGCATATCAGTGAGCCTGTACCTCATCCCCTGGACTCCACAGGAGATCTGCCTTCCAGCAGGTCTTCCTTTTCCAGAAATAGAGCCTACCTGTCTCCAAAGAGATCTGTCAGAACCAGGAACACAGATCAAATTGCCTCTCCCCAGACCCCAAAGACCTGTCTTCCAAGAGCCCTGCTCTAACCAGAAACACAGGAGCGCTGCTCTAACCAGAGACAGGGGCACTGCTCTAACCAGAGACAGCATTGCTTGTTCCCAGGAGGCCTGCTTTAACCCATGTCAGGCAGCAGGTGTGGGAAAATAAAGGGGATAGGAAAAAACCTGCATACAGCCAGAGTTTCAGTGCTCTGGGTAGGCAGACACAGGTGACTGCCATATGCTCTCTGTGTGGCCTGGGTGGGCATCTGACTGTAGGAGGCCACAAAATCCCAGTTCACAGGGGGTGGAGAGTAGCACTCCAAGGTCTCTGAGCCTCACAGCGGCCAGAGATGACAGGATCTAGCTCTTGGGCATCGCAGGACATCACTGGACACCATGGAAGAGAAGAGAACAAAGTGAGGGTACAGGGTCAGCTCTGTCAACCCCAGGGGACAGGGGGAGAAAGGGCACTGGGTAGTTTCCACATAGGCAAGAGTCCTTGCTCTGGTCTGCCAGTTGTAAACTTGGGGAGGCCTTATCATGGGAGATTATATGTGGCTCTTTAGGGGAAGGCCTATTCCACCGTTCAAGCATGGCGGGTCTTGATGAGCAGAGACGGTCCATGGTTTTAGAGCTTTATTGTAGAAAGGCAGAGAGAAAGAGAGATGGTAGAAAAAGAGAGGCTAGCCAGGACCACATGGAGAGAGTGGGGAATGGAGGGGGAAAAGAAGAACTAGAGATCAGGATAAGAGAAGTAAGAGCTTAAGAGAGAGAGGGGGAACCAAGCAGTCCCTTTTATAGTGGGCTGGGCTATCTTGCAGTTGCAGGGTATCTTTAGGGAGGAGCATACCTGGCTATTATCAGATAACTGTGAGGGTGGAGTCTGCTTGACTGATAGTCACAGGATTATGGAGTTGGGGGCTCCATGGTGTCAGGTGCCTATGTCTGGGAATGTGGCTTACTGTTCTGTCCCTTGTAGAGTTTTCTACTGGGTCTCTGGAATAAGCTTTGCTCAAGCAAAATACAGGGTGTCTTTCACAGTCCCACAAACCCAGGTCAGAAGCTCTACCTGTCTCCAAGGAGGCCTGCTCCAGTCCCAGATACTTAGGCTAGTGAACACCGAAGGAAAAAAAAAAAAAAAAAAAAAAAAAAAAAAAAAAAAAAAAAAAAAAAAAAAAAAAAAAAAAAAAAAAAAAAAAAAAAAAAAAAAAAAAAAAAAAAAAAAAAAAAAAAAAAAAAAAAAAAAAAAAAAAAAAAAAAAAAAAAAAAAAAAAAAAAAAAAAAAAAAAAAAAAAAAAAAAAAAAAAAAAAAAAAAAAAAAACAAAAAACAGAAAGCAAAAGGTGAGGACAAGAACATAAGCAATAGAAGCCAATGTAATTTGGCAACATCAGAATCCAGTTCTTTTACCACAGGAAGCCCTGGATACCCTAGCACACACAAAGAGGAAGATTCTGACTAAAAATCCCATCTCATGAAGACGATAGAGTCCTCTCAGTGGAATATAAATAATTCCCTTAAAAAAATACGAGAATACAGAGACAAACAGGCAGAAGCCCTCAAAAAGGAAATAAGTAAAAAAATACAGGAAAATATAATGAAACTGGTGAAGGAATTAAACAAAATAGTCCAAGAACTAAATATATAAACAGAAATAATAAAGAACACACAAATGGAGGCAACCCTGGAGATGGAAATCCTAGGAAAGAGAACAGGGGCTACAGGTGTAAGCATCACCAAGATATTGAAAAGAGACTCTCAGGCATAGAAGATATAAACACATTGGTCAAAGAAAATGCAAAGCATAAAATGTTTCTATCCCAATGAAAACACCAAACCTAAGATTAATATAAAAGAAGATCTTGATTCCCAGTTTAAAGGGCCAGAAAACATCTTAAACAAAATCATAGAAGAAAAGGTCCCTAACCTAAAAAAAAGGAGATGACCACAAATGTACATGAACCCTAGAGAAATCCAAACAAATTAGACCAAAAAAGGAAAATCTGTCTGCCATACAATAATAAAAACTTAAAATGTATAGAACAAAGAAGCAACATTAAACACTTTAAGGGAAAAAGGTCAAGTAACATATAAAGTCAATCCTATCAGAATTACAAACTATTTCTCAAGAAAAATGAAAAAGGCAGAAGATCCTGGACAGCTGTCATACAGAGCCTAAGAAAACAGAGATGCCAGATCAGGCTACTCTACCAAGCAAAACTCTCAATCACCTTGGATAGAAAAAGCAAGCCATTCCATGACAAAACCAAATTTAAACACTATCTTTCTAGTAAGGCAGCCCTACAGAGGACACCAGAAGCAAAACTCCACTACAAAAAAGGTAATTACACCCAAGAAAATGAAAATGGGTGTGTGGTGGATCCAAGCTGCAGCTCTGTAACATAGGGACTTTGTTTACCTGAGTTCAAACTTAGGTCTGTTTCTCTAAAAAGAATCAAATGGATTCAACAGATATCCACAAAACATTTCTCCCCAAAATAAAATAATAAACCTTCTCTAAAATTGACCATATAGTTGGATACACAACAAGCCTCACCAGATAAAAAGATGATTGAAATAATCTCATGTATTCTATCAGATCACCATGGATTAATACTGGACTTTAATAATAATACTAACCAAGTTATCATTGAGTAAAGTGTTGGATGTAGTATATCATTCTCTTCCTTTCACTTTGACCTTCATAGGAAGGTTATAGTGAACCCTGACAGTGTCTTATAACTAAAATCTAATACCCACGGTAAAGTTGGTAGAGATTTGAAGATGGACATGTTTTCTAGAAAGCAAAAAGATTAAGCCAACTATGTGAATATACCCATTGGACACACTTTAGTTCATCTAATAATTGGAAATCATCTGCTTTGGCAATAACCTATATCTGTAGGTTGGAGAAAATGGGAGTAGATGAAACGAACATAATTTCAAAAGGGGTGAATCCCATCTGATATGGGGAGTTCTGTACTCTATAAAGGAAGAAAAGGGAAAAAAAAGTTACCTAGTCACTGTCAGTCTACAAGGTCAATGTTGTTAGGGTCTCTTTTATGGTTTTAGTCATCCTTTTCACCCGTCTTGGACTCTGGGGTCTGTAAGCACAATAAGATTTCCAAACAGTCCCCAGAATATTAGCTAATCTCTGACTTATGTGGTACACAAATGTAGATCCATTTTTTGGACATATACACCTAAAAAATCCTGTACTTTGGAAAAATTTATTTTAACAGTTTCTTTGTTATCATCACTGCAATCTCATGCTTAGTTGGGAAAGCCTCAGTACAACCTGAAAAGGTATCTATAATTATCAGTAAAAAAAAAAAAAAAAAAAAAAATATTTATATCAAATCTTTCTGGTGTGAACTCTGTAGTCTATCTCTTAGTAGATGCTAGGCCTTGGTTATACTTAGCAGGATTTACAGATCTTAACAATCTCAATTATCTTTGAGTTGTCATCTCTAATCTGGATATTAACATGTCTTAACAGATCTTGTATTCTCTGGACCCCCATGTAGGAAGAGTAGTGGGTCACATAAAATATGCACAGTCCCATTTTTTTCTGGCACAATGAGTTTGTAACCTGCTGTTCTCCATAGTCTATCATAGCATAGTGGCATGGGAAAATTCTAGAATAGATTGTTATCTTTTGAATACTTAGGATAGTCTTTGAGTATAGAATCCCCCAGATCCAGGGAAGTTAGCGGCAAGTGGTGTTGCCTGATTTCTACTGCAGCATGATGGGCTTCTTGATCTGCTCTATTGTTGTCCTCTGAAACTGGGTCCTTTATTTTCCGGTGTCTTAAGTAGTTTAGGCCCCATGGAGCACTGAGTAGGGAGAGGATTTCTTCTTTATTTTTGGTAGTCTTTCCTTCTTGCATCAAAAGGATTCTCTACCTATAAATAGCTCCATGGACATGAGCAGTAACAAAGACATGCTATCTGTGTTTCTTATCTTTTAACAGCACTAATGACTTGGTTGGAACTACCAGTTCAGTTTTCAGGGCCGAAATTCTTGTCAGGACTGTCTCTGGCCATATGATCTTGTTGTCTGAGACCATTGCTGTCACACCATACCTCTGTCCATCTTGAATGAGGTTGTTGTTACTTGGTGAACTGCATGATCTCTTCATCCATTAAGGGGTTTCCTGAAGATCTGATCTGGTCCAATGAGTATAGTCAAAATATCCAAGCAGTCATGCAGAAGACCCATAGAGATCTAGATAAGCAGGGCAGGGAGGTAGCTGGGCAGCTGAAAAGTTATCCTGGGGGCATTAGAGAGGAGAGACTGGCAATGAGTCACTAATCCGGAGGTCATTATGGTAAAAAGGAGTTGAGGGTAGGAGAGTCAGCATCTGGCAACTGGATCTTAGTTCTTTGACAGGTAAGCCACTGGCTGATGACCAGAGTCAGAGTATGCAGCCCTTGGGTCTAGGGAGGACACCAGCAGATGACAGAGCAGGGCTCTCTTAGTAGAGGCACAGTAGTCCAAACTTTTCAGGGTCTCCAAGAGTTACTGGGTCTCTTTTTAGACACTTTTGTTTTTGTTCTACTGCCACCAGGAAGTCATTTTTAAATTGTTAAAGAATATTTATCTTTAGGTTTCAGCAAAATAGAAATTTGAACTCTATTAATTAACAAGGGAGTTGGTGGGTTTCTCCATTATTTTTAGGGTTACACTGGGCTTTTAATTTTTTAACTCCAGCATTTGGATAACCTTCTTTTTCTTTACCAATCAGGGATTTTTTTTTCTTTTTTTAATTTTAAGGTCCAGATTGTCTCCTTTTTAAGAAGCAATATGTTTCAGAGGTCTTCTATTGTTCTCTGGTGTGGCTGTGAGTGCCAGCTAGATCTTTGCCAGGTCACAAGTCTGTCCCTTTATCTCCTCATTGGCTTCACATCTGCCACTCTCATTACAACAATGTCTCTCTCATTCTTTTATTCTAATTTCTCTCTCTGTTTAATGTCATTTACTTTGGCCAAATTGGTATGCTGTCTTTCAGTTACTTTGAGAACTGCCAGAATGGCATAATGGTAAACCAAGAGTCTCTTTTTACCTTTAATGAAGTTCAAGTCTCAGTCTGAGTGAGTAGGGGAAAAGCAAACATCACTAACTCCATGGTTATTGGAGTGGATCTCCTGTAGGGCCAGGAACCAGCTTACTGGCCTCTGATTGGATTTTTTTCCCCTCTGTTAAGTGGTGCAGGTAACCTCTAGTTGTTTACAATAAGGGTCACTAGAGGTAAAGAGCCAGTAGTGATGAGGTTTGTTTCATTCATCACCAACTAGCCCTGGTGCACACAAGGGAAGGATAATAGAGTTAGACATGGAGGGCAGTCCCCTGTAGCTTCATGTCCCTGTACCAGGTCTCCCCTCCCCTCCCCTGCCTGCAGTGGGACTGCCTATGGCAGAGCTGATGTTCTACCCTAGGGTCTAAATTATGAGGGCAATTCCAGTTTCTGTATGCACCCAGAGCTGATTCTATGCCACAGCACTGCATAGCTAAATACATCCAAGAGAGAGGTGGTCTCCTGGGGTGTAGACACTCTTGTAAGCAATGACAAGACCACTACTTCTGCTCAGTGAGACCCAAATGAAACTGTCAGGACACAGGAACTAAGGAGCAGCCTGGAACAGGATCCTTCCAGTTTCCATCTGTCCCTAGGAGCTGATCCCATGCCAAAGCTTACAACACCTAAATTTCTTCCTGAGAGAACTGGTCTCCCAGGATTACACACAGGCTTGCAGGAGGGAACAACCTTAGTCAGAGACCACAAGACCAGCTAACACCAGAGATAACCAGATGGCAAGAGGCAAGGGTGGCAGCAGATGCTGGTGAGGATGTGGAGAAAGAGGAACACTCCTCCATTGCTGGTGGGATTGCAAGCTTGTACAACCACTCTGGAAATCACTTTGGTGGTTACTCAGAAAACTGGATATAGTACTACGGGGAGATATTTTTCTCTATTTTCTAATCAAATTTTCCAAGGCTTTGTCAATATTACTTACTTCCCCGAACAACTGTTCTTATTTCATTGATTCATTGTGTATTGATTCTGTTTGTATGTTTGTCTTTTTATTGACTTCAATCCCAAATTTAATTATTTTTTTGCTTCCTGCTCATTTCGGGTACAGTTAATTTTTTTTTTTTTTTTGGTTTTTCGAGACAGAGTTTCTCTGTATATCCCTGGCTGTCCTGGAACTCACTTTGTAGACCAGGCTGGCCTTGAACTCAGAAATCCGCCTGCCTCTGCCTCCAGAGTGCTGAGATTTAAGGCATGCACCACCACGCCAGGCTTTTATCCTAACTTTAATGTATTCTGTTAAATCCTTCTAGTCTCTCTCTCTCTCTCTCTCTCTCTCTCTCTCTCTCTCTCTCTCTCTCTCTCTTTCTATCTTCCTCTCGTTGTCTGCATTGACTCTAAGTAGGCATTTAATTTTCTCTGTACATAGGCATTTAGTGCTATAATTTGGCCTTTTTAAAACAAATTAATGTTGTTCCATAAGTTTAGGTTTCTTGTTTATTAATACTTTACTCAATTCTAGAAAGTATTTTATTTCTTTCTAAATTTCTTTCTTCACCCATTTTTCCTTCGGTATTTAGTTCTTCTTTAAACTTTCTGTATTTTCTGATTTTGTTATCAAATTTTAATCAATATTGGTCAGAAAGGGTACAAATTTTATTTCAATTTGCTTGTATCTGATGGGGTTTGCTTTGTGAAGTGTTGAGAAAAAATTACATTCTTTTGTGTTTGTATGAAATATGCAAATATCTGTTAGGACATTAAGTTTTACTGCACTGAGTCCTGGTTTGTACTCTATATTTCACGTGTTTTCCCATATGTTTTTCCTCAGCAAAGCACCATATGAAGACTATGATACTACTAGAAATGTTCCACTTCTCCATCCTTTCCCAATAAAGAAGAGCTATGACACTGAAAACCTGAAGATAAGGTCTTTCACCTGGTACTCACAACAGGACGGACATCCTCCTAATCTAATTCTTTCAGCTCCACTTCATCCACTTGAGTCTGGTGTGTAGTGGGGCCTGGACAACCTAAAGGAACAAGTGGAGCATGAAAACACATGGAATGATCCAACAACGCCATTTCTCTATTTAGTAAGAACGTTTTACTATATAAAATGATATTAAAATCTAAATGGAAGAAATAAATCAATAAGCATATATGAAGAATAGATGAAGATATGATATAATAACTATAGAATGTCACTTAGCTTAAAAACAGAACTATATTCAGCAATATACCATCTTGTATGGATGGATTAAAACAATTTGTGTTATAACAGATATACCTAAGGAAGTTGATTTCTTGGGAATTTCAATTCCAACATGACTTAACTTACACAGAATATATAAATTTGTTAATTCAGTATAGACAAAGAGAGAAAGGATAATTTATGAGCATGAATAAAGAAGAAAATCAGAATTTACTAATCAAAATATATTATGCATTGTTTAAAAATTTGAATTAATTTCAAAGCTTTCTCCTTATCAGGCAACACATAGCTAAAAACATTAAATTATATCTTATTATTAACACCTCTGTACATTTAAGAGTCCTTATTACTAAAAGACTTAAGAGAAATGCACATTTATTATAGAGAGTAAATGTTTCTATAAATGAGATGATATGATATTTTATTAGGTAAGAAGTTTAAAATATAAACCACTTGCTATTTATTAACTATATAATACTTTAAACATTATGCAATTCTATTTAACAAAACAACTTATCAGTATTTATAGAAGGTACATTATCTGATACACAGAAGGAAGGTACATTTAACATGGTTATTTAAAGTGTACTTTATAATTAATGGATAATGAGTATGACTATGTAGATTTTATATAGGATTAAATGATATTTTATATTAACACAGAAAGAAGAAATTTGCAACTAGTTTAGAAATTTTCACATAGTTTTAATTTTAAGCACTTTCAACAATATAGAGTTAAATTTATATAAATTTATATTTAAAAAATAGCATTTTTCTTCACATTGAAAAGTAACAGACACAAAGAATTAAGAATAAAGAGCTGTCTTAGGAAGTGAGATATATGAAAACAAGTGCATCCCTCTCCTTGCTTATGCTGCCCTTTCTTTTAACTGCATATCCCTGTAACTAAACTACTAATTCAATTATTTCCCTTCAAGAGGATTTCAATATGAGGGATAAGAGACAATTGCAAGTCTGCAATTGGATTAAAATACTTGATAACTAGGAGCTACATAAAATACAGTTGAAATTGGTATCTTAAATCATAAAACAAAGATTTCCACTTTAATTAAGAGCAGATGTGTGCTAAGCATTTCTGGGCATAAGATATTTTATTTTTTAAGAATGCTTAGCTAGTTTAATCATCTTTATTACTCAATATATTGTATTTCACCAGTAAAATTAAGCAACAAATAATGCCATCCCTACATATATAAATCAGGATTCAGGTAAATATTTAGTTCATAATTGTGATTCAACCATACTTGCAAGACCTAAAGTTTTTGCAGATAATAGGGCTGCAGAAAACTACTGTTATTGTTTTCATTAATTTATTTCTAATATAATTTGTGTGTCTAATCAATATTTAAAATTAATAGACTAATTGGCTAATTGTTGAATTATTTGTAATATATGTTGGGGTTATATTCTGGGACAAGGGATTTAGTTTTTCCCACAAGGAGGAAAGGATGTAAACACAATCTACTTTAAAAATTCTATAGATGGACATATCTTAATATTTATAGATATATGAAGATTCACTAAACTTGTAATGTTAGGACAGAAATATAAATATTTTCATTTACTATGAAACATACTCTTCATGAAGTTAAGGGAGCAAGTGTGAAGCTTTACTCTACAGAACTTAAGTGGTTAACCTGGAACATCGATATGATATCTATGCCAGTGATTCTCAAGTGAAAGGAGAGTGAGGTAATATAATGAGAATTTCTTTATTGGGAGGAGGACACAGCATAGACAATTATTAGAACTTCTGTATTAGATGCCCATAATGTCTACATAAAAACAAAGTTGTGAAAACAGACAGCACTGTTCTTTCCAACATATCCATTTATATGCTTTTATAATATTAATCAATTTTTTTTGTTTTTGAACTTCAATTTATCCACATGTACAAAAGATGATTTGAGGAGATCCTGTTAACATTCCTTAAAGGAAATAGTAGCAAAAATGCCTTTAAACATTTTTGGCAGATACAAAATATGATTGGTGAATATTATAAAAGCATAGAAATGAATGTGTTGGAAGCAACAGTGATGTCTGTTTTCACAACTTTGTTTTCATATAGACATTATGGACATCAAATAAAGCATGGAAAAAAACATGACATGGATATTTAAAGTGGGATCAGCAGGTCAAATTAATTGTCTACAGAATAAGAAATGAAGAAAGGCTTTTCTAATGTCAATAAAAAAGCATAGAGTAGTCATACAGATAGAATTAAGATTCATTACTATTTATCCATAATTAAGTAAAAGACATAAATTATAAGTGAGGAATATCATGATCAGTAAGTTGCCAATGGAAAGATGTGAGCTATATAATTATCAACATGTACAAGTTAGAATCAAACTAGAAGTGTGACTATGATCCATGAAATAATCTGCATACTAAGAGAACTTCAAAGGGGGATAAGGTATGGGTATAGATATAACCCCTCCCAAAGAACAACAAATAAAAACAGAAAGAATATTTTGCTGGTGAGATTGCAAGCTTGTACAACCACACTGGAAATCATTCTGGTGGTTTCTCAGAAAACTGGACATAGTATTACAGAAATATCAAGAAATTCCTCTCCTGGGCATATACTCAGAAGATGTTCCAGCTGGTAATAAGGACACATGCTCCACTATGTTCATAGCAGCCTTATTTATAATAGCCAGAAGCTGTAAGAACCCAGATGTTCCTCAAAAGAGGAATGGATACAGAAAGTGTGGTACATTTACACAATGGAGTACTACTCAGCTATTAAAAACAATGAATTTATGAAATTCTTGAGCAAATAGATGTATCTGGAGGATACAGGGTCCCCAATGTAGGAGCTAGAGAGAATACCGAAGAGCTCTAGGGTTCTGCAACCCTATAGATGGAACAACAATATGAACTAATCAGAACCCCCAGAGCTCATGTCTCTAGCTGCATATGTATGACAAGATGGCCTAGTTGGCCATTATTGGAAAAGAAAGGCCCTTGGTCTAACAATGTTTATATCCCCCAGGACAGGGGAATGACAGGGCCAAATAGAGGGAGTGGGTGGGTAAGGGAGCAGAGCAGGGGGATGGTATAGGGGACTTATGGGATAACACTTGAAATGTAAATGAAGAAATTATCTAATAATAAATAAATTAATTAATTAAAAAATAGCTCTCAGAAGATGACCTGAGATTATTGTATCTATTTGAACTTAGAAATATGAAGTATATCAATACTACATATATTATTCCTATGGATGCAGTGATCAGTGTCATTCTTTGTATATTAGAGTTTAAATAATCAGATTCCTTATTTCTATCATATTCTAAGATCAATAGTAAACCTTTAAACATTATTAAATTACATATGTCTTTGATGCAAGAAAACAAATTATTCTTTTATATTACATAGGATGAGGAGTTGTTAAAATTAAGTAACATAATTTCAAACATCAATATTTGTGTAATTTTCATTGAAACCATCTCTTTTATACCAATTTTATTTAAATTCAATAAGTATTTTATAATCTAATTTATGTCAGTATCAATTATATAGTCCTTTTTGTGAATTTAATCTATATGAAGAGTTTGTAAGCTTCTACTAAATTTACACAAAATTAAATTAAGACATATGCTCACAAATAATATAGAAATGAATGAAATTTAATATATTCAAGCTTTATTTTGAAATCTGAATATAAAATAGGATACCAGTTTGTCATGAATAAAAATTTGCTAATCATTTATTGTTCAACATATCAGATATTTTAGGGAAAACAGGTGAATGATAGAGTCAGAGCTGTTTTATGAAAGAAACTATCTACCTTATAAACCCAGACTTTTCATGGAAAGCATTTTCAAAGAAGGACAATTTCTTACTGGGTTGATATCAAAAGTGTGTTGGCAGGTATTATTACCTGAAGACTTTTAATTTAAGTGGACATTAGTTACAACATTTGAGGGGTGGGGAGTTTGGGGGCTGTTGTTTTACATATATGCTAATAGATTTTGCTGATGTTTTCTTTCCTTTTTTTGAATTTTTTATTAGATATTTTTCTTTATTTACTTTTCAAATTTTATCCCCTTTCCTGGTTGCTCCTCCAAAAACACCCTATCATATCCCCACTCTCCCTGCTCACCGACCTACATATTCTTACTTTCAAGTCATGGAATTACCCTACACTGGGGCATCAAGCTGAAAAAGACAAATACAGAACCTGGTAACCCCTATAGTTGAGATGGGGAGAAGCTTGAGGAAGCTGAGGAGGAGGGGGACCCTGTGAGAACACCAGAAGTCTCAACTAGACCGGACTCCACTCTCTCTTGGACACTGAGCTTCCAACCAGAAAGCATAGAGCAGCTGATATGAAGCTCTGATACATACACAGTGGGGACTGCAGGGTCTAGACACACTTGGAGAGAGTGCACCTAACTCTTGAGATAGTTGTGGTACCAGGGACTGGGGACATCTGGTGGTGTAGGAGTCAGGGGCAATTTCTTGGAGACTGGGGTAGGGAGGTGTAGGATGTGGAGCGGTCAGGGGTATAGACTCTGGACAGTAGGGGAAGATTGAGTAATGAATAAAATAAAATATTTTTAAAAAACAAATGTGATAGGCATTTTTCAGAATCAATAAAGTGATGATAGTTTTTATTACTAAGACACATTGATTTTCTGTTTAAACTATAATTGTTTATCAAATGTTCTGTAATAGATTTCCTCCACGTCTTAAAATTAAAACACGTTATTTGTTTCTAGGTCCTAACAGATTTAAGTGCAAAATTAAGCAATACTTAAAAACATCTATCTACCCTCCAAAACAAAATAAAATTCTCTAGTAAAAGTTGTTCAAGAAAAAAAAAAAACACAGGAAAAATAAACATTAGAGAATGACCAAAAGTATTATTATATGATTTTTAAAATAATGTTTGGGCATGTGTGGTGTGGTGTGTATGTGTATATATGTATTATTGTTCATATTATATAACCAAATTACAAACTAGTTATCTAAGTTCACATTTGTATATGTTTTATATTTAGGCTGTCATGCTGTTCTTCTGAAGTATATTATTTTTATTTTAAAAATATGGCCAAACAGAATAAAAACTGCAGAGGAAATGGAAAGGGGTTGGATATGGAGAAGAGGGAACATAGAGGGATTGAGGGAGTGGAGAAAGGGAAAATTCTATCTATCTATCTATCTATCTATCTATCTATCTATCTATCTATCTATCTATCTATCTAGATATTTTCTTAATTTATATTTCAAATGCTATCCTAAAAGTTCCATCTACCCTTCCCCCACCCTACTCCCCTACCTACCAATTCCCACTTCTTGGCCCTGGTGTTCCTCTCTGAATTGGGGCATATAAAGTTTGCAATACCAAGGGGCCTCTCTCCCCGATGATGGCCTACTAGGCCATCTTCAGCTACATATGCACCTAGAGACATGAGCTCAGGGGGTACTGGTTAGTTTATATTGTTGTTCCACCTATAAGGTTGGAGACACCTTAAGCTCCTTGGGCACTTTTTCTAGCTTCTCCACTGGGAGCCCTGTGTTCCATCCTATAGATGACTGTGAGCATCCACTTATGTAATGCCAGGCACTGGCATTGCCTCATATAAGACAGCTATATTAAGGTCCGGAAGGGAAAATTATAATGGCTAGGATATATTACATGAGAAAGGAGTCTATATTTAATAAAACATTAAAAATAAAGTATATTAGTATTAAAAATGTATTGTCACATGCCTTGCAAATTATCATGTCTTTTTGATAAAAGAAAATGCATTCATAGTATAACTTGTAAATGAATAGAAGACTTTCTACATTTAAAATGTATTCTATACTCAATTTTAGATAAAACATTTCCATCAATTCCCTCTCTTCATAGTTCACGACACTCTGTGGAAGAGGAGTTAGAAAGAGTATAAAAGCCAGAGGGGATGAAAGAAAGCAAGAAAATAAGCCCTCTAAATCAACAGGATTGTTGGACATGTGAATAAACAGACTAATGTAGTGTGAACCTGGCCTTCAGGATCTGTTCTACATAGTAGTCCTAGAGTTGAAAGGACTCATCTCTAAGCCAGAAGCTATATCTAGTTCATGACTACTTACAAATAATAATTTAGTTTTCTCCAAGGAAGATTCATGGGGAAATAAATTACTCCTTTTTTTTTTTAGTTCATTCATTTCTTTATTTATATTACATGCCAGTATCAACACCTTCCTCTCACATCCTCCCCCTGCAAGTCCAATCCCCATTTCCTCCCCTTCTCCTTTGAATGGGGAGCACACAACACCCCTTTAAATACACTACACATCAGTCACTGCAGGAATAAACATATCCTCTCCCACTGATGCCAGAATAGATAGCCTAGTGATAGGAACAGATCCACAAGCAAACAGCAAATTCAGGGACAGTCCCTACTCCAGTAGTTTGGGGACCTGCATGAAGATCAATCTGTACATCTGCTACATATGTGTGTGTGTGTTGGGGAAGGAGTCCAGTTTATGCTTACTCTTTTTTGGTGGTTCAATCTCTGAGACCCTCCAAGCATCCAGGTTAGTTATCATAATAGAATCTTCTCCTATGAAGATTCTATTTCCTACATGTCCTTCAATCTTTCCTGAAACTCTTCCAAAAAACTTCTCCATTTAATACTTGGCTCTGGTTCTCTGCATCCTTTCTGTCAGCTGTTGGATGCAATTTCTCAGAGGGCAATTACACTATGCTCCTGTCTGAAGGATAACACAGTATCGTTAATAGTGTCAAGGATGGGTTCTTGCCCATGGGTCTTAATTGGAGACAGTCATTCCATCAGTTTCTGCTCTTTGTTACTGCATTTTGTAGGTAGGACAGATTTTAAGTAGGTTTTGTGGGTGGATTTTTCTCTTTATCTGTTCACTCTTGAGCATGGCCTACATGCCCCTAAGTGGATGGTCATTAGACAACAAAGTCAAGAGCACTTTTGCAGGTTCCTTGTCTCATGATGTTCTGTGAGGGTGTATCTATTTTTCTTTTTCCTTCTTTCTTTATTTTATTTTTCTTTTTATCTTAATTAATTAATTAATTAATTTTACTCAACAAGTCTTCTGTGTAAATATCATGGCTTCTAGATTAATATTTATATGGGATTCATGCATGTGTATGACTCCACTTTCATATAAGTATCTTTGTCTTCTATCCAGCTTTTCCTCTTGTGCTTATCTGTCTTGTCCTATTCCATTGTTAAATTTGGTTTTATTTTATTTTAATTCATTATATTACTTAGGAGCCTGTTTCTTTCCTAATAAGAAGCAGGACGATGATGGATCTTAATCAGAAAGGAGATGGAGGCAACTAGGATTGTAGAAAGAGGAAATTATGTTCAAAGTATGTTATATGAAAAGATTCCATTTCAAAGAGATAGATAAAGAGTTTGGTTCATGATATTTCAAAATATACTCTTTTTCCTCAACTAAAATATATTTAGTTCACTTGTAATTTTATATTTTTCCAAATTATTTTATATGTACAAAGTTACAACCATAAAGAAAAACACTCAAATTCAAGTTTAAAAACATGCATTTTCACATTATTTATATAACATTCTAACACATATTCAAAAACTATATGTGGAGTTCAATTCCTAACATTTTAACATATTATGAATTTGAATGTGCTTTATGTTTATGTTTTTAAGAAAACCTATGGCCATGGCATCACTTTCTGGGCTAGATTATGTATCTCTTTTCATGTTTATCGTTCATTTACATTATTTTATTCTACGCTTTACTTCTGTGTTTACCTTGCTAGATTTTTATATTTTTTTATTTATTGGTTTAATTAAATTATTTATAGTACTGTAAATGTATGTGTCTATGTAATATGAATTTATATAGAAAATCAAGAGGTTCCCAGGAGCTATTGGGGAAAACATTAGCTGAAATATCCAACAAGGGGAGGAAGAACGTGTAGAGACCATATCCAGAGGTGATTCAAATCCATAATATGTTAAAATGTTAGGAATTGAACTTTGCATAATATAATTAATTGCATTTCAAATGTGTGAGTATATGATGTAAAGACATGCAAGCATATACCTTTAATGGCACATGTTGAGCTTGTCTTATTTTGAGTCAATTCTCTACTTCTACTTTGAAATCTGGGTTTCAAACTCAGCTTAGCAATTTTCCTGATGATGAAATTAGATGGTTACCATACGACAAATAATAATTAATCTGTAAAATGCCTCCTTTGTATAAATCTCCTTATATGACATCATATCTCACAAATTTGTAGACTCTAAATATATTTAAAGTATGAATTGGTTCCTGTGTTTATATGCAGTGAGTAAGAGTACAATATTTTAAAATTGACTTATATTAGGAACCACCTAACCCTATCAAGGAGATCAAGGACATAAGAATTGATAGGGCTTGAACTGTAGTGTAGAAAGTACTATTACTCTGCTAAATAAGCATAGTAATAATAAAACTCCTACGGACATATTTCTATATTCGTAGATTAGTATATACTCAGCTTTTGTTAGAGAAGTTCCTTTTTGTTCCTTTTTCTTTCTTTTCTTGAATATTTTATTTATTTGCATTTAAAATGTTATCCCCTTTCCCAGTTTCCAACTGCAAGCACCTTATCCCTTCTCCCCTACCCATACTTTGATAAGGGTGCTCCCCCACCTACGCACCCACTCCTAACTCACTATCCTTGTATTCCCTACACTGGGGCATCAAGCCTTCACAAGACTACTTTCCTCCCACTGTTGTCTGATAAGGTCATCCTCTGCTACATATGCAACCAAGGCCATGGGTTCCTCCATTTATACTCTTTGTTTGTTTAGTCTTTTGAAGTTCTGGGGTGTTTGGTTGGTTGATATTGTTGTCCCTACTATGGGGTTCCAAACCCTTTCAGCTCAGCTCCTTCATTCCTTATGCTAACTCCTAAATTGGGGACCCAGTGCTTTAGACCAGAGCAATTTTGGGTTAAAAATTTGGATATGAGTGGGTGGCCCTATCCCCCAAACTTGGGCCTTGCTTATCCTCTGGTTATGGTCTCTACATGTTCTTCCTCCTCTTTGTTGGATATTTCAGCTAATGTTATCCCCAATAGCTCCTGGGAGCCCCTTGATTTTCTGGAGTCTGGGACTTTGTAGTGGCTACACCTAGTTCTCTATTGCCCATCGCTACACACCTCTCTTCAATTTCCTGACACTCTGTATCATCTCCATCTCCCCTGATACCTGATCCTCTCCCTTTTCTGCTTTCTCTCTTCCTCCCAAGTCCTCTAGCATCATTTCCCTTCGGTGAATATTTTGTTCCTCCTTCTAAGAAGGACTGAAGCATCCACACTTTTGTCTTCCTACTTCCTGAGCATTATATGGTCTGTGTGTTGTATCATTGGTATGTGCAGTTTTTGTCTAATATTCACTTATCAGTGAGTACATACCATATGTTTCCTTTCATGACTGGGTTACCTTACTCAGGATGATATTTTCTAGTTCCATTCATTTACCTAAGAATTTCATGAAATCATTGTTTTTTATTGCTTATTAGTTCTCCACTGTGTAAATGTACCACATTTTCTGTATCCATTCCTCTGTTTAGGGGCATCTGTGTTCTTTCCAGCTTCTGGCTATTATAAATAAGGTTGCTATAAACATAGTGGAGCATGTATCCCTGTTATATGTTGGAGGATATTTTGCAGGAGTGGTATAACTGAGTCCTCAGGTAGTACTATGTTCAATTTTTTTAAGAACTGCCAGACTGATTTTTCACAGTGGTTGTACTAGCTGGCAATCCCACCAGCAATGGAGGAGTATTCCTCTTTCTCCACATCCTCAACAGGATCTGCTGTCACCTCAGTTTTTTTTTTTTTTTTTTTTTTTTTTTTTTTTTTTTTTTTTTTTTTTTTTTTTTTTTTTTTTTTTTTTTCTTTTTATCTTAACCATTCTGGCTGGTGTAATGTGGAATTTCAGGGTTATTTTGATTTTCATTTCTCTGATGACTAAGGATGTTGAACATTTCTTTAGGTGCTTCTCCACCATTTGATATTCCTCAGTTAAGCATTCTTTGTTTAGCTCTATACCTCATTTTTAATAGGGTTATTTGGTTCTGTGAAATCTACCTTCTTGAGTTCTTTGTATATATTAGATATTAGCCCTCCATTGGATTTAAAATTCACAGAGTTAAACAAAGAATTCTCAACTGAGGAATACCGAATGGCTGAGAAGCACCTGAAAAAATGTTCAACATCCTTAATCATTAGGGAAATGCAAATCAAAACAACCCTGAGATTCCACCTCACACCAGTAAGAATGGCTAAGATCAAAAAATCAGGTGACAGCAGATGTTGGCGTGGATGTGGAGAAAGGGGGTCACTCCTCCACTGTTGGTGGGACTGCAAGCTTGTTCAACCACTCTGGAAATCAGTCTGGTGGTACCTCAGAAAATTGGACATAGTACTACCGGAAGATCCAGCAATACCTCTACTTGGCATATATCCAGAAGAGTTTCCATCTGGTTATAAGGACACATGTTCCACTATGTTCATAGCAGCCTTATTCATAATAGCCAG
>LR751528.1:15141-26428 GCA_902729485.2 Mus minutoides | reverse complement strand
TCCCTCCCATAATCAGCCACCAAAATAAACACTATAGCATATGCCAGCAAGATAATGCTGAAAGGGACCTGATATAGCTGTCTTGTGGGAGGCTATTCCAGTGCCTGGTAAACACAGAAGTGGATGCTCACAGTCAGCTATTAGTTGGAACACAGGACTCCCAAGGTAGGAGCTAGAGAAAGTACCCAAGGAGCGGAAGGGGTCTTCAACCCTCTAGGTGGAAGAATAACATCAACTAACTAGTTCCCCCTGCGCTCATGTCTCTAGCTGCATATATGGAAGAAGATGGCCTAGTTGGCCATCATTGGGAGCAGAGGCCCCTTGGTCATACAGACTCTATATGCCCCAGAACAGGGGAATGCCAGGGCCATTACGTGGGAGGGGGTGGGTAGGGGAGCACGGCGGGGACGCGGGAGGGTAAGGGAAAATTTCTGGATAACATGTGAAATGTAAATGAAGAAAATATCTAATAAAGAGAAAAAAATCAAAAAAAAAAATTGGTAAGGATCATTTCCCAATCTGTTGGTTGACATTTTGTACTACTGACAGTGTCCTTTGCTTACAGAAGATTTTCAATTTTATGAGGTCCCATTTGTAGATGATCTTAGCACATAAGCCATAGATGTTCTGTTCAGGTAAATTTCCCCTGTGCCCATGGGTTTGAGGTTCTTCCGGACTTTCTCTTCTATTAGATTCAGTGCATCTACTTTTATGTGAAGTTGATCCACTTGGACTTGAGCTTTGTACAAGATGAGAAGAATCTTATTGTAGGAAATGGTAACTCACTTAGAGATCCCCAATTGTCCAACATGCAATGAGTCTGATTTTGAAGTCTGTCTTAAATGGAATGCCTGAAACACATTCCTCCCATTAATGTTTGGGGTTATGTAGAAGGAGTAGAATGTGACTGCAACAAATGTGTATGTATAGCCTCAAGGAAAAAGTGTCCTGTACACATCACAAGGCATGTTCACCTAAGTCAAAAAATTGTCACAGAATTCACAAGACCTGTTCCAGTTCAAGACATAAAAATCCCATTACTGAGGTAATATGGTTGACTCTTGTTGTATCCACCACAATCCATTAAAGGACACATGATTAGGAGTGAAGAATAAATTAAAACCTGTGGTTTTCTGTGATTTTTTTTTAAATTTTTATTTCTAAAATGGAGAAAAAGTATGATGGAGCAGATTGCAAAGAAGATTGAGAAGGGTTAAGAGTTGGGGGAGGAAAAAGAATATTTTAAAATTATATTGCATATAATTCACAAAGAATATATTTTAAAAATCTTTGGAAAAGAACATTTCGTATACCAACATCCTACCATCTATCTGTAATTCACTTACCAGAATTTCCATTTAACAATCAAACAAGGAAATTACAACAACTCTCTAAATTCTTGCTTTCACCCTGAAGACACTTTTATCCAGTTCCTCATACATGGTGAAAAAAAGACAAATATGAAAAACAAAAACCTACATGAGATGCATGATAAAATTAATTAAAATATTAATGTACTTTCAAATGAATCCAAGTTAGTGGTAACTATTTTCACAGATCGAGATACCTTCATCAGCATATTTATTTGGCTCTTTTATATTTGTTTGAAAGAAAATAAAGAATGTATATTTGGTCTACTTTTCCAAATCTGAATTTTAGCTAAAATGGGGTATATATGAGGAATTGCAAAACAAAAAACAAAAAAAAAAAATAACCTTTTGATATATGGATATCTAATCTCCAAATGGGAAAGTCAGTTCTACCTAATGCCAACAGCAGTCCAGCAGACTTTGATTTTTTTCATTCAGATTCTCACCTGGATTTTAATAGCATCAATTGGACACTGGCTATTATGGCTCCTGGTCCTTGATTTTTCCCTGACCAAATAATTATGAGTGAAGCAAATGGGAGGTGGTAAGGCATTATTCTCTCTAATTTCCTTTGATTTTTCTTCTTCAGAAGTTATTTTTCTTCTTTAAACCTTTGCTCCACATATTTTATTTGTGTCACTGCACAAACTGTGGGCATAATAAGCAGCATTTTAAAACCATTTTGTTCTTTACTTGTGATGTATAAATCACAGCAGAGTTGCTAACAGCTTGTGACTGACAATCTTCCGTGATAGGCAATCTGTGATCCTTTCAGCCTTTTACTAATAAGCTCATTAGGGGAGGATGGCTAGAAATCCTTTCTGGGATATAGCAATGAACCACAGCAAATTCAATGCATGTCCAACCACTCAAACTTTAGAGAATCAATCTTTCCTCAATCAAAACTTTGTCAAATCCTTCTGAATGTCTGCTGAAGGTTACTGATCTCTTTAAAAAAATTGTCAGAAAAATCAAGAAATTGTTCTAGTTTATTAGTATTACGTCAAGGGGAAATTTGACCAAACCTTGTTTTGTGTTTCTTTGTTTCTTTCATTTATTTTTGAGAACCAACAGCTATAGAATGCTTATCAAACATTCAATGTTGTCTTGATTTTCAGATTGAAAGGAAAAGATAGAATAATATTCAGAAATTCAGTGACCAAATGCTACAAAACCCTGAGGTTCAAGAAAACATCCAGAATTTGTTTCATCTTAGATTTCTGTGAATTTTCAAATGAGTGGTAAACTTCTTGAAATTCATAATAAATGTAAATGTTTTTATACATATAAATATACATTATCTCATTAAATTAAAACAATATGAAAGTTACTTGCTAACAGATTTAAACAAAACAATTGCACTTGGTTCATGTTATGTAATTAAAAGTATGACAAAATTAATTAGTAATATTTATTCACTATGGCAACAAATGAGTTGTTAGCTATCCTAGTGATTTGTTTAGAGTTTCTATAAATATGAGACTTTACAAACAAGGCTGTCCATGTTTATAAAAAAGTTTCCCAATATCCATAGTTTAATGACTTATTACGAAATTTTTTTTGTCTTAACTTTTATTCACATTTAAAAAGAAGGCTCTTTTTTTTCCCAAAAGAGAAAACATAAATCAAATTAAAATGGGTAATATGTATCGTTATGAAATAGAAGCTGAATTTTTTTCTCTTTATTAGATATTTTCTTCATTTACATTTCACATGTTATCCAGCAATTTTCCCTTACCCACCCGCGTCCCCGCCCTGCTCCCCTACCCACCCCCTCCCACGTAATGGCCCTGGCATTCCCCTGTTCTGGGGCATATAGAGTCTGTATGACCAAGGGGCCTCTCCTCCCAATGATGGCCAACTAGGCCATCTTCTTCCATATATGCAGCTAGAGACATGAGCGGAGGGGGAACTAGTTAGTTGATGTTATTCTTCCACCTAGAGGGTTGAAGACCCCTTCCACTCCTTGGGTACTTTCTCTAGCTCCTACTTTGTATTATATAAGATAGATAGATAGATAGATAGATAGATAGATAGATAGATAGATAGATAGATACATACATACATACATACATACATACATACATACATAATGACTTAACTTATTACAAAATTATTAATGTGTGTGTGTGTGTGTGTGTGTGTGTGTGTGTGTGTGTGTATGCTTCATCGGAATGATTCTGACTCCTGGTAGTCAAGTATTTGTATGATTCACATTAAAGACTAGAATTCAGTTCCCAGTAGCCAAGTTAGCAGTTCATAGATACATATAAGTAAAGTTGAAGGGTGTTTTTAGTCCTCAAGGATACACACTCACATGCAGGATAACCCTAAATACTCATAATACAAAATCACTTAAATCCTTTAAAATTAAGTAAGGACAACAGTTACTAAAAAGCCAACTCAGTCTCTGAAGGAGATCAATGAATAATTAAAAGTTAAACTTATTGAACTAAGAGAAATGTGGGATAGTTAATAATCCTTGTCTGTAGGAAACAATATAAAATTACTGCCACATAACTAAAACACAGGCTGCTGGACAAGTTGTTGAAGGATTTTCTTGATTCAATTATTTGAACTTAGGTGATACTATAAATCTAGTGCCTTTGTACATAAAATGACATGGAAAGAGGTATCATTCGATTTTTACTTTCTGTCCTTTACACATTCTAGCAAGTCCACCCAACTTGTTGCAAAGGGTTATTTTATTTATTTTATAAGTATCTACTTTAGAATAAACAAAAGACTCTTCAGAAATATTCCAGCACTAGATTGAAATAGTTGAGACATATAGCCTTGTGGACTGAAGAACTACTGATTCTTAGCTTTTTGCCATAAAATGGAAAGTGTTTGATTACCTGGGCAACAACCTGTAATCTAGGATGATTAATCTCGCCTTCTCTCTCTCCCTATCCCTCTCCCTCCTGCACATACATCACACGCATTTATCCCGTGAAATTTATTCTATTATTTAACAGTACTTAATAAAACTAATACAACAGGGTATTCCAAACACAATGGAGAAAGCAAACAGCACACAAAAAGACATTAATTTACCCTTGTCAATAGTGCTTTTTTTTACAAGGGTGAACAAAATACAGGAGGAAATATGGAGATAAAGTGTGGAGCAAAACTGTCAATTACCATAGATGGAGAAACAAAGGTATTCCATGACAAAACCAGATTCACACAATATCTTTCCATGAATCCAGCCCTTGAAAGGATAATAACGGAAAAAAACCTACTCAAAGATGGAAACTACACTATAGGAAAAAAAAAAAAAAAAAAAAAAAAAAAAAAAAAAAAAAAAAAAAAAAAAAAAAAAAAAAAAAAAAAAAAAAAAAAAAAAAAAAAAAAAAAAAAAAAAAAAAAAAAAAAAAAAAAAAAAAAAAAAAAAAAAAAAAAAAAAAAAAAAAAAAAAAAAAAAAAAAAAAAAGAAAAAAAAAAAGAAAGTAATCCTTTAACAAAACTAAAAGAAGACAGCCACAAGAACAAATGCCAATCTTTAACATCAAAAATGACAGGAAGTAACACTAACTTTTCTTTGATTTCTCTTAATATCAATGGACTCAATTTCCCAATAAAAAGACATAGACTAATAGACTGGCTACACAAACAAGACCCAACATTTTGCTGCTTACAGGAAACCCACCTCAGAGACAAAGACAGATACTACCTCAGAGTAAAAGGTTGGAAAACAAATTTCAAAGCACATGGTTCAAAGAAACAAGCAGGAGTAGCAATTCTAATACCAAACAAAATTGATTTCCAACCCAAAGTTATCAGAAAATACAAGGAGGGGCAATTCATACTCAACAAAGTTAAAATCTACCAAAATGAACTCTCAATTCTGATTATCTATGCTCCAAATGCAAGGGCAGCCACATTCATTAAAGAAACTATAGTAAAGCTCAAAGAACACATTGCACCTCACACAATAATAGTGGGAGACTTCAACACCCCACTCTCACCAATGGACAGATCCTGGAAACAGAAACTAAACAGAGACACATGAACACTAACAGAAGTTATGAAACAAATGGATTTAACAGATATCTATAAAACATTTTATCCTAAAACAAAAGGATATACTTTCTGCTAAGCACCTCATGGTACCTCCTCCAAAATTGACCATATAAGTGGTCACAAAACAGGCCTTAACAGATACAAAAATATTGAAATTATCCCAGGCATCCTAACAGATCACCACAGACTAAGGCTGATCTTCATAAGAAATAATAGAAAGCCAACATTCACTTGGAAACTGAACAACACTCTACTCAATGATATCTTGGTCAAGGAAGAAATAAAGAAAGAAATTAAAAACTTTTTAGAGTTTAATGAAAATGAAGCCACAATGTACCCAAACTTATGGGACACAATGAAAGCAGTCCTAAGAGGAAAATTCATAGCCCTGAGTGCCTCCAAAAAGAAACTAGAGAGAGCATATACTAGCAGTCTGACAGCACACCTAGAAACTCTAGAACCAAAGGAAGCAAATTCACTCAAGAGGAGTAGAAGGCAGGAAATAATTAAACTCAGAGCGGAAATCAACCAAGGTGAAACAAATAGAATTATTCAAAGAATCAACCAAACCAGGAGCTAGTTCTAAGAGAAAATCAACAAGATAGATAAACCCTTAGCCAGACTAACTAGAGGGCAGTGGGACAGTATCTGAATTAACAAAATCAGATGAAAAAGGAGACAAGACAACAGATCCTGAGGAAATCCAAAACATCATCAGATCCTACTACAAAACCCTATACTCAACAAAAGTGGAAAACCTGGATGAAATGGAAAATTCCTAGACAGATACCAGGTACCAAAGTTAAAACAGGATCAGCTTAACAATCTTTTTTTTTTCTTCCAAATTTTATTAGATAATTTCTTCATTTACATTTCAAGTGTTATCCAGAAAGTTCCCTATACCCTCCCACCTCCCGGCCCTGCTCCCTTACCCACCCACTCCCACATCTTGGCCCTGGCGTTCCCCTGTACAGGGGCATATAAAGTCTGCATGACCAAGGGGCCTCTCTTCTCAATGATGGCCAACTAGGCCATCCTCTTCTATATATGCAGCTAGAGACATGAGATCAGGGGGTACTAGTTAGTTCATGTTATTCTTCCACCACTAGGGTTGAAAACCCCTTCAGCTCCTTGGGTACTCTCTCTGGCTCCTTCCTTGGGAGTCCCATTTCCCCTAATGAAATAGAAGCAGTCATTAATAGTCTCGTAACCAAAAAAAAAAAGAAAGAAAAAAAAAACCCAAGACCATAGGTGTTTAGTGCAGAGTTCTATCAGATATTCAAAGAAGACCTAATTCCAACTCTCCTCAGGCTATTCCACAAAAGAGAAACGGAAGGTACTCTACCCAATTCATTCTTCAAAGCCATAATTACTCTGATACCTAAACCACACAAAGACCCAGCAAAGAAAAAGAACTTTAGACCAATATCCCTTATGAATATTGATGCAAAAATACTCAATAAAATCGTCGCAAACCGAATCCAAGAACACCTCAAAACCATCATCCATCATGACCAAATAGGCTTCATCCCAGGGATACAGGGATGGTTTAATATATGGAAATCCATCAATGTAATCCACTATATAAACAATCTCAAAGACAAAAATCACATGATCATCTCCTTAGATGCTGAGAAAGCATTTGACAAAATCCAGCACCCATTCATGATAAAAGAGGCATGGAAAGATAAGGGATTCAAGGCCCATATCTAAACATAATAAAAGCAATATACAACAAACCAGTAGTCAACATCAAAGGAAATGGAGAGAAGCTGGAAGAAATTTCACTAAAATCAGGGACTAGACAAGGCTGCCCACTTTCTACCTACTTATTCAATATACTACTTGAAGTCCTACCCAGAGCAATTCAACAACAAAAGGAGATCAAGGGGATACAAATTGGAAAGGAAGAAGTCAAAATATCACTAGTTGCTGATGATATGATAGTATATATAAGTGCCCCTAAAGATTCCACCAGAGAACTCCTAAACCTGATAAACAACTTCAGCGCAGTAGCTGGATATAAAATTAACTCAAAGAGATCAGTGGCCTTTCTCTACACAAAAGATAAACAGGATGAGAAAGAAATTAGGGAAACAACACCCTTCACAATAGACACAAATAATATAAAATAACTTGGTGTGACTTTAACGAAGGAAGTGAAAGATCTGTATGACAAGAACAAGTCTCTGAAGAAAGAAATTGAAGATCTCAGAAGATAGAAAGATCTCCCATGTTCATGGATTGGCAGGATTAATATAGTCAAAATGGCTATCCTGGTGAAAGCAACCTACAGATTCAATGCAATCCCCATCAAAATTCCAACTCAATTCTTCACTGATATAGAAAGGTCAATTTGAAAAAGACAGCATTTTCAATAAATGGTGCTGGCACAATTGGTGGTCAACATGTAGAAGACTGCTAATTCATACATTCCTTTCTTCTTGTACAAAGCTCAAGTCTAAGTGGCTCAAAGACCTCCACATTAAACCAGAGACACTGAAATTCATAGGGGAGAAAGTGGGGAAAACCCTGGAAGATATGGGCACAGGGTAAAATTCCTAAACAGAACACCAATGGCCTGTGCTGTAAGATCACAAATTGACAAATGGGACTTTATAAAATTGCAAAGCTTCTGTAAAGCAAAAGATACTGTCAATAAAACAAAAAGGCCACCAATGGATTGAGAAAGAATTTTTACCAATCCTAAATCTGATAGGAGGCTAATATCTAATATTTACAAAGAGCTCAAGAAGCTGAATGCCAGAAATTCAAATAACCCCATTAAAAAATGGGTAACAAAGCTAAACAAAGAATTCTCAACTGAAGAATGCCAACGGGTTGAGAAGCACCTTTAAAAATATTCGAAATCCTTAATCATCAAAGAAATGCAAATCAAAACAACCTTGAGATTCCACCTCACACTAGTCAGAATGGCTACGATCAAAAATTCAGGTGACAATGGATGCTGGCGAGGATGTTGAGAAAGAGGAACACTCCTTCATTGCTGGTGGGATTGCAAGCTGGTACAAGCACTCTGGAAATCAATCTGTTCCTTTCTCAGAAAACTGAACAAAGTGCTACCAGACGATCCACCAATACCTCTCCTGGGCATATACCCAGAAGATATTCCAACTGGTACCAAGGACACATGCTCCACTGTGTTAATAGCAGCCTTATTTATAATAGCCAGAAGCTGGAAAGAAACCAGATGTCCCTCAACAGAGGAATGGATACAGAAAATGTGGTACATTTACACAATGGAGTACTACTCAGCTATTAAAAACAATGAATTTATGAAATTCTTGAGTAAATGGATGTATCTGGAATATATCATCCTGAGTGAGGTAACCCAATCACAAAAGAAGTCACTTAATATGCACTCACTGATAAGCGATATTAGCCCAGAAACCTAGACTACCCAAGATACAAGTTCCAAAACATAAGAAAATCAAGAAAGACCAAGGCGTGGATACTTCATTCCTCCCTAGAATAGGGATTAAAATATACATGGAAGGATGTGCAGAGACAAAGTTTGGAGCTAAAATGAAAGGATGGACCATCCAGAGAGTGCCCCACACAGGTGGTCCATCACATAATCAGCCACCAAATGCAGACACTACTGCATACACCAGCAGGACATTGCTGAAAGGACCCTGATATAGCTGTCTCCTGAGAGGCTTTGACAGTCCCTGACAAACGCAGAAGTGGATGCTCACAATCATCTATAGGGTAGAACACAGGGTCCCCAATGTTGGAGCTAGAGAGAGTACCCAAGAGCTGTAGGGGTCTGCAACCCTATAGATCGAACAACAATATGAACTAATCAGAACCCCCAGAGCTCATGTCTCTAGCAGCATATGTATTAGAAGATGGCCTAGTTGGCCATTATTGGGGAAGAAAGGCCCTTGGTCTAGCAATGTTTATATGCCCCAGTACAGGGGAATGCCAGGGCCAAGTAGCAGGAGAGGGAGGGTAGGGGAGGAGGTCAAGGGGAGGGTATAGGGACATTTGGGTAACACTTGAAATGTAAATGAAGAAACTCTCTAATATTAAATTTTTAAAAAGCATAGCAAAAAAATTATTTTAATGACAAAAAAATTAAATTTTCTCTATCCCCTTTCTTCCTCTAAATCCTTGCTCCTTGCTCTTCTTCAAATTATGGCCTAGTTTTATATATATATATATATATATACATATATATATATATATATTCCATATACAGCCCAGTTATATAATGCTACTTGTATGTATATGATTTCATGGCTAACCATTAGTTATTAGATAAAAAAAAAATGGTGTAGTCTCCTCTGAGACTTCAATATTTATTTTTTTGAAATTCTGTGTATATTCTAGTCACTAATTTTCTATCAGTTGCATCACTGGTAAAGATTTTTTTCCCATTCTGTCAACCATGTCTTTATGTGAACTATGTTATTCTATGTTGCACAAAATCTTTTAGTCATAAGTTGTTCAATTTGTCATTTGTTTGCCTTAATAACTTCACAGATATTCCAAAAATTGTTGTCAAGGAAATTGATGAGTAACTTGATAGCACTAAAATCAATCATCCATGGTGTGTTAAAACACACCCAGAAGGACAAGTGTTACTTTTAAAAAAAAATTATATGCAGGTACTATCTTTGAATTTTTATGATACATGTTTGATACAGAACTGTCAAACACTATGAGTAAGAGACAATTAAGGTATCAAAGGAGAAAGTATAACAAATTATGGAATGTTCAGTCCTAAATGCAAGATTTGTTTCATATTCCTGTTGCCAAATTCTAAGGATCATTTTTGAAGAGGAAGCAGAAGGAGTGTTAGATGTAAAGATATAGATGACTAGATGGGAGCTACTGATTCTGTATAAAACAAGGTAGAGTCATATACAAATTATCAGTGGTTTCAACAAGATGTACAGAAATGCCTGGGAGGCAAAGCTCCTATCATGAGGAGAAAAATTATACAGAATGTTCTACCTCTATGTGAGGCACTATTTCTAATCGATGCTTTTGAAAAGAGATGATTACCTTTTCTTTAAGGGTATGACCCTTGGTAAGTCTATTCGCCTACAGGAAATTGCCCCTTTATATACCCCTTACAGGTTTTTTTTTTTTTTTTTTTAGTTTTTTTTTCAACTTTTATTAGATATTTTCTTCATTTACATTTCAAGTGTTATCCAGAAAGTTCCCTATACCCTCCCCACTCCCGGCCCTGCTCCCCTTCCCATCCACGTCCTCCCCTTGGCCCCGGGCGTTCCCCTCTATTGGGGCATATAAAGTCTGCATAACCAAGGGGCCTCTCTTCCCACTGATGGCCAACTAGGCGATCCTCTTCTATATATGCAGCTAGAGACACGAGCCCAGGGGGAACTAGTTAGTTCATGGTTATTCTTCCACCTATAGGGTTGAAGACCCGTTCAGCTCCTTGGGTACTTTCTCTAGCTCCTTCTTCCTTGGGAACCCTGTGTTCCATCTAATAGCTAACCTTGAGCTTCCACCTCCATGTTTGCCAGGCATTGGTATATTTTCCCCCGAGACAGCTATATCTGGGCCCTTTCAGCACCGTCTTGCTGGCATATGCTATAGTGTCTATGTTTGGTGACTGATTGTGGGATGGATCCCTGGCAGCCGCAGTCGTTGGGTCCATCCTTTGGATTCAGCTTCACACACGATCTCTTTAACTCTTTCAATGTGTGCTTTGTTCTTAATTCTAGGAAGGGGTGATGTGTCCACATTTTGATCTTCCTTCTTCTTGAGTATCATGTGTTTAGTAAATTGTATCTTGGGTAGTCTAGGTTTCTGGGCTAATATCCACATATCAGTGAGTACATGTTATGTGAGTTCTTTTGTGAATGGGTTACTTCACTCTGGATGATGGCCTCCAG
>LR751528.1:0-15041 GCA_902729485.2 Mus minutoides | reverse complement strand
AATTATTTTCTGGATATATGCCTAGTAGAGGTATTGCAGGATCTTCCAGTAGTACTATGTCCAATTTTCTGAGGAACCACCAGACTGATTTCCAGAGTGGTTGAACCAGCTTGCATTCCCACCAACAATGGAGGAGTGTTGCCCTTTCTCCACATCCAGGCCAGCAACTGTTGTCACCTGAATTTTTGATCTTAGCCATTCTTACTGGTGTGAGGTGGAATCTCAGGGTTGTTTTGATCTGCATTTCCCTGATGATTAAGGATGTTGAGAATTTTTTCAAGTGATTCTCAGCCATTCAGTATTCCTCAGTTGAGAATTCTTTGTTTAACTCTGTGCCCCGCTTTTTAATGGGGATATTTGTTTTCTGGTGTCCACCTTCTTGAGTTCTTTATATATATTGGATATCAGTCCCCTATCTGATTTAGGATTGGTAAAGATCCTTTCCCAATCAGTTGGTGGCCCTTTTGTCCTGTTGACAGTATCATTTGTCTTACAGAAGCTTTGCAAGTTTATGAGGTCCCATTTGTCAATTATTCATCTTACAGCACAAGCCTTTGCTGTTTTGTTCAGGAATTTTTCTCCAGTGCCCATATCATCGAGGCATTTCCCCACTTTCTCCTCTATAAGTTTCAGTGTCTCTGGTTTTATGTGGAGGTCCTTCAACCACTTAGACTTGACCTTAGTACAAGGAGATAAGGATGGATCAATTCCCAGTCTTTTACATGATAGCTGCCAGTTGTGCCAGCACCATTTGTTGAAAAGGCTGTCTTTTTTCCACTGGATAGTTTTAGCTCCCTTGTCAAAGATCAGGTGAGCATAGGTGTGTGGGTTCATTTCTGGGTCTCAGAAACGCTATCATTGTGTCCCATAAATTTGGGTATGTTGTGGCTTCTTTTTCATTAAACTCCAGAAAGTCTTTAATTTCTTTCTTTATTCCTTCCTTGACCTAAGTATCATTGAGTAAATTGTTGTTCAGTTTCCAAGTGAATGATGGTGTTCTGCTACTTATGTTTTTATTGAAGAGCAACAGTCCATCGTGATCTGATAGGCTACATGGGACAATTTTAATATTTTTGAATCTTTTGAGGGCTGTTTGGGGCCTATTATGTGATTAATTTTGGAGAAGGTGCCATGAGGTGCTGAGAAAAAGTTATATCCTTTTGTTTTAGGTAGAAATATTCTGTAGATATCTGTTAAGTCCATTTGTTTCATAGCTTCCGTTAGTTCCACTGAGTCTCTGTTTAGTTTCTGTTTCCAGGATCTGTCCATTGATGAGAGTGGGGTGTTGACGTCTCCCACTATTATTGTGTGAGGTGCAATGTGTGTTTTAAGCTTTAGTAGAGTTTCTTTAATGAAAGTGGCTGCCCTTGCATATGGAGTATAGATATTCAGAATTGAAAGTTCCTCTTGGAAGATTTTGCCTTTGATGAGTATGAATTGCCCCTCTTTGTCTCTTTTGATAATTTTGGGTTGAATGTCTATTTTATTCGATATTGGAATGGCTACCCCAGCTTTTTTCTTTGGGCCATTTGCTTGGAATATTGTTTTCCATACTTTCACTCTGAAGGCGTGTCTGTCGTTTTTTCCTGAGGTGTTTCTTGTAGACAGCAAAATGTTGGGTCCTGTTCATGTAGCCAGCCTGATAGTCTATGCCTTTTTATTGGAGAATTGAGTCCATTGATATTAAGCAATATTAAGGAACAGTAATTGTTGCTTCCTGTCATTTTTGTTTTTAGAGTTTGGTTTCTGTTCTTGTGGCTGTCTTCTTTTAGGTTTGTTGAAGGATTACTTTCTTGATTTCTCTAGGGCAGGGTTTCCGTCCTTGTATTGGTGTTTTTCTGTTATTATCCTTTGAAGGGATGGATTTTTGGAGAGATATTGTGTGAATTTGAATTTGTCGTGGAATACTTTGGTTTCTCTGTCTATGGTAAATGAGAGTTTTGCTTGGTATAGTAGCCTGGGTTGGCATTTGTGTTCTCTTAGCATCTGTATAATCTCTGTCCATGATCTTCTGGCTTTCATAGTCTCTGGTGAGAAGTTTGGAGTAATTCTGATAGGCCTGCCCTTATATGTTACTTGACCTTTTTCCCTTGCTGCCTTTAATATTCTGTCTTTATTTAGTGCATTTGTTGTTCTGATTATTATGTGTAGGGAGGAATTTCTTTTCTGGTCCAGCCTATTTGGAGTTCTGTAGGCTTCTTGTATGTTTATGGGCATCTCATTTTTTAGGTATGGAAAGTTTTCTTCTATTATTTTGTTGAAGATATTTAATGGCCCTTTAGTTTGATAGTCTTCCTTCTCATCTACTCCTATTATCCTTAAGTTTGGTCTTCTCATTGTGTCCTGGATTTCCTGGATATTTTATGTTAGGGTCTGTTTGTATTTAGCATTTTCTTTGATTGTCTTGTCTATGCTCCCTATAGAATCTTCTGTGCCTGAGATTCTCTCTTCTATCTCTTGTATTCTTTGTTGACGCTCATATCTATGGTTCCTGTTTTTTTTCCTATGGTTTCTATCTCCAGGGTTATCTCCTTTTGGTTTTTCTTAATTGTTTCTACTTCTATTTTTAGGTCCTGGATGGTTTTGTTCCATTCCATCACCTGTTTGGTATTCTTTTCCTGTAACTCTCTCAGTATTTCTTCTTTAAATGCTTTTAGTTGTTTATCTGTGTTTTCCTGTAACTCTCTAAGTTTTTCCTCTTTAAATGCTTCTAGTTTTTTATGTTTGTTTTCCTGTGTTTCCTTCTTATAGTCCTCCATCATCATCATTACCAGTGACTTTATATCTATTTCCTGCTTTTCTGGTGTGCTGTTGTATCTAGGACTTGATGTGGTGGGTGAGTTTGGGTCTGGTGATGCCAAGTACCCTTGTATTCTGTTGCTTCTGTTCTTGTGCTTGCCTCCTGCCATCTCTGTCCGAGGAGACCTGGCGTTGGTGCAGACCAGAATGTACCTGCTCTTCTGCCCTGGGCCTTTATCAATCTCCTGGCTGATGTCTCAAGTTCCACGAGATTGGGCCGGAACAGAGGCTGTGTTCCCCTGCTCACCTCAGGTCCCAAGATAGCTTGGGGTGTCCCGAAAGAGCCTAGGAGAGTGTACTGCACCTCTGGCCAGAGACCCGAGCTGGTGCTGGGCAGGCTGGACCAGACCGGAAGGGAGGGCCTGTTCTGCCCTGGGACACTATCAGTCTCCCAGCTGGTGTCTTAGGTTCCACGAGATTGGGCTAGAACAGAGGCTTTGTCCCCCTGCTCACTTGAGGTCCCCAGATAGCTTGGAGGGTCCCAAAGGAGCCTAAGAGAGTGCACAGCACCTGAGGCCAGAGCCTTGAGCTCATGATGTGATCTTAAAGTCCTGAAGTTGCTGGGCTCAGAGGAAAATGGTGGGGTGGAGGGTGCTCTGGCTGGGAGAGGCCCAGCCTCCGGTGGGGCGGAGTTCTTGGATCCTGCCCCTGGGGGTAACTTCTGACCCACTGCTCCCAATACCCCTTACAGTTTTAAGTGATAATATTATCAACAAAAAGTTGGGTATATGGGATGTTGGGTTGGATCTGAAAGGAATTGCATTTCATGTAATTCTCAAAGAACAAAAAGATATGTACCATTTATTTTGAAAATGCATCACTAAAAAATGAAGTTTTCTTAATTTAGCTAGGTTATTGTTAACATTTCATTTCTAATTATTTGCATGTTTTTTCATGATGCAAAAATATATTAATATATCTTTCAAGATTTCCTCCTCCTTTTGAAAATATATATGTTTGTGTGTATATATAACTTAAGACTTTTCAACCATCATGGAAGCAGTGGATATGTATATCCTAGTATATTTAATATTCAGAGTGGACATGTGTTGTAATCTGTACTTCTGTCATAATTGAAGCTACCCATATATATTGAAGTCATTATTAGTCCCTTTTATATATGTAATTAATATGGCGATTCTGTCTGTTTTTATATATTCCCTTTGACTACTAACATGCCTTTATGACTTCTCAGAGTCTCTGTACAGAACAAACATGTACATACTGAACTGGGATTTATTGGATTGGTTTACATAACACAGTACTAGAAGTACAGCCACATCTGTCTTCATATTTGATAGACTGCTACTCAGTTGGTGATACATTTATAAGGATAGATGCCTAACAGTCCCCTAATTCTGAAGGTCTATAAGATACCCAAAGAGACAGAAGCCAACATACCTAACAGTTCCCTAGTTCAGAAGGTCTATAGCATACACAGAGAGGCAGTTAGATTTTAGTACATGTTACATGCCAAATAATATGGATCATGTTGACAGACTCATGGATTCTGGAAAGACAATTGGGAAAACCATAAAACAAAACAAAGTGTTTTCCTATATACTTTTAATTTTGCTCTTCTGCAATTGTTGCACTCAAAATATGATTTAAAAATACCTCATTGGTGTGCCCAGCAGCTTATCTCTGAGTTGAGCTAAACATCACAATTAACCTAGTGAGATCAATTATTAATTACACAGACCTGGTTCCCAATCATATATGTTTATATATTTTTTTCTTTTTTATTTTTTTAACTTTTATTTAATCTTTTTTTGCATTCCAGATTTTATCTCCCTCCCTGTCCATCTTCTGACTTTTCCACATCCTGTACTTCTTCCTACCATTTTTCCATGAGGATGTCCTCACCCCTTCACCGCCATCTTACCAGAACTCCCCATTATCTGGGGCATCCAGTGCATCTTCTCTGACTGAAGGCAGACCTGGCAGACCTTTGCTGTATACATGGGGGGAGGGGGTTCATATCAGCTAGTGTATGCTGCCTTATTGTTGGCCCAGTGTCTGCGAGAGCTCAGGGTTCCAAGTTCCAAGTTACTTGAGATTGCTGATCCTCCTATGGGGCTGCTCTCCTCCACAGTTCATTCCAGCTTTACCTTAATTCAATCACAGGGCATCAGAAGCTTCTATCCATTGTTTGGGTATGAATATTTGCATCTGACTCTTTTAGCTGTTTGTTGTGTCTTTCAGAGGGAAGTCAAGCTAGGCCCCTTTTTGTAAGCACAGCATAGTCTCAGTAATAATGGCAGGCCTTGGGGCCTCCCCTTGAGCTGGATGCCAATGTTGGCCTGTCACTGAACCTCCTTTTCCTCAGGCTCTTCTTCATTTTTGTCCCTGCAGTTCTTTCAGACAGGAACAGAAACCCCATCTCTCACTTGCTGCCCTATTTTTCTACTGGAGGTAGGCTCTATAGGTTCTCTCTCCCCACTGTAGGTGATTTCATCTAAGGTCTCTTTGAGCAGGTATTGTCTTGCAAACTTTCTGACTACAATTTATCTGCTTGTCATTCTAACTGATCATCCAAAAATTTTTATACTTGCTTTGATGGCATAACACTGCCTATATTTACTAATCTTTTAATAATGGTTGACCATGTAGCTAAGACATATTAAAAAATACAACAGGAACCAATGGGTGTATGAGCCTACTTTTGGGATTCCTTCCAAACTCACCTTTCACCTAAGTATCAATAAAGTATTCCAAAGTTTGTGGAGAAGCACAGCATAAGGAATAGAGGACATACTATATCTTTTATCTACTTCTATGCCACTGTGATACAATAGGAAACTTTGTTGTAAAAGCCACTGAGAACTTAAAGTTATTTTTTCAGGAATTAGCTTATTCTACAAATATTGTTTCTTGCTAGTTGTAGTAGTAAAGCAAACAGGGACTGTTACTATCTTAACTAATGTGCTTATAACATGCATAACCATAAACTGGATGCCCGTGTGGCAACTTGTACTTTCAATGATACAACCAGAAACAAGCTGCTATAATCAAATCTGAGCTATTACATTTCTGACTACATTCACATAATACGAACCACAAGGGTGGTGGAGAGGTTATATCTTGAGCAGGAGAGGATGATTAGTTTTTTTTGTTTGTTTGTTTGTTTTTTTTAACCAATTGCATATAGCAAGTATAATCAGAACTGAATGGGCTCACACAAACATATATAAACATCCAGCAGGAAAACTCTCTATATAAAGTCTTCCTGTTGGATGGTTTCTATTTGTCTAAAGAAGCATTTCCTTCACTTTCTGAAGCCTTTCCATTCCTTCTAGTACAGTTTACTATTTATAGCATGTTCTTAAGATTTCATAATGCATGTTTCTAATTTTAATGTATTATGCTATTTTAAGAAGTACATTGCTTATGCCAATTTGTATTCTAGCCTAAAGATTAATAAAATAAATTAAAATTTTAAAAGGAATGAGTAATCTGGAGAATACACACAATTTTAAAAACTGGGTTTTGCTTTTTTTTTTTAAAGAGGTGTATAGCATTTTACAGTGGATTTTCTCTCCTGTGTATATATGCATGTACATGAGTAACCACCAAGTGATACTGTACCTCTGAGGTTTTTGACTTGTTGTTGAAACTGTGTTTCCCTGAAAACCTCATCTAAAATGTTTCCTATTTCATTGAAGAAAAATCACAAATTTCCATAACAATTGGAATAATACTGAGGTAACATGTTTAGAAAGGGCACCTGTCAGCAACAATACTTTGGTTGACAAATGCCTTCAGTTTTATCTGTGAGAGGAAACAATTCAATATCATAGGATAAGTAACCAATTTCTTCTTCACACTGATTTCTACATGTTATCATTTATCAAGGCAAACCATTATAATAAAGGGAGGACTTGTTTGTTTGTTGTTTATTTATTTTTTTTCAAATTTTATGCTTACCCTTTCATTGCCTTGACTTTTTTAAATTCATCAAAATATTTAAGACTGGATCATTGAGGGGATGTGTTCTGCTGCCTATAGAGTGATGTGCTGTGATAACAATCATAGGTAATGTCAGAGCTCTAACAATTTTGTTCTGCCTGCACATAAGATATAAAAGAATACAAGTCATGATCCTGGCCCCTAAAAGCTGAAAGAAAAGCAGCACTATATATATATATATATATATATATATATATATATATATATATATATCTCCATAAGAGGATAAAGGACATCTGAATTCCAAACCAATGTGATTCTCCAAAGGAGACAGGTCATATTTCTTAAAACATTAGTGTGAGAGTTGGCCAACATGGAACCAAGATAGAGAAAAAGTGAATGAAATTTTAACAGATTTTATAACAGTATATGGTGATGAACATAAAAGTTTGATTCCTAGGAACTTCAACTATTGGAAAGTCTAGTCAAATCTCTTCCCTGGGCTTCTCCACATAATCTTTATGATGACTTGATGTATTAGTTATTCTCCTGTTCTTTTTACCAATTCAAGACTGGAAGCACTAACAGGGAATCAAAGTTTATTTTTCCCACAATTTGAGGAGAAGTATTTCATGAGTGGAACATATGGACACAACAAATTTGCTAACACACTTCAGATCACAAAGCCAAAAAAGGATTTTTTCTGTAACATATGTACTTAAATTTTCTCATATGGGTATTTCAATCATGTTTGCTCCCTCCTCAAACATGTCCCAAATCCCAACACCTTTGTACCTACACAATTTCATCTTCTTTCTCAATATACTGTAACTATAATGCTTAATTGTACCATATTTTACTCCTTTCACTGTGGCTAACAGATTGTTGAATGGTGCTGTTCACATTCAAGTTTCTCACTCTGTGAATCCTGTCTAGACACATCATCAAAAACAAATTAAATGCTGCCTGAAGTGGTTCTTAATCTAACAAAGTGGCCCACTATAATTCACTGTCAACAATACTTATCAAAGTTATAAAGTTGACAAAAAAGACATATTTTACTCTTATTTATTAATTTTAGTCTATAACACAAAACAATAGCACAGTCCATAGCACCTTTACATTCACCTTGAGTACTAACTGTAAATCAGATGATAGTGGACAGAAGACAAGTTTTAATACCTTGATAAACTTTGAATTATTATCAGACAGCGGACATATCGATTTCAATATGAATAGGGAAAAGCATTTAATGTACCACAAAGACAGCAAAATTAAGAGAAGCTCTTCTGAATTAATGAGCCAGAAAAAGGAAATACGAATATAAAAAAACATTATCATCCACAACAACAGCAAGAACAAAAAACACAAAAACCCAGTGGTGTACCAACAAGGAAAATATAGCTCAAATAATGATCATGTGTATATATGTGTAAATTATTCCCATATCAGGAAATTAGGATCTCCATCAGTGATATAAACACCAAATCATGAGGCGATAGTAAAACTAGACACTATAACAATGTCCAATTTAGTTACATTATTAATCAATTGAAGGAAAAAGAAAATAACATAATAATATAAAGTCAGCTCCAATCAATATTACCAGGAGAAACACCTGTGGTTAGAATATTAACAATCCTTTCACTGTACAATTAGTTCTTTTGGAATATGGATTGGATCTGCAACTTGTAATGGGAAAATTTCTTTGAATGTATTATTTTTAATAAGCAAACAGGGTCAAATATTTTAAGTTACTACATTTCCTATCCTCTTCTTGAAGTATCAAATCATCATGCTATTCATTGAGAAAAAAAGCAAAATTACTTTCATTTTCTGAGGATCTAATTTCTCCAGTCTTTAAAGTAAGTTCAGTACCTTCAATGAAAAATATTGAGCTAAAAAAGAGCAAGGATGAGGCACGATGTCTTCCTTGCTGCAATATGAATGTTTCTTAAAGTTGTTAACCACGCAGATACTAACTTGCTCAATTTATGTTATATTGTTCTTCTAAATTCACTTATGAACATTAAAAATGTAGAAGAAATGAGTAAAATAAAAATGTGGTTTGAGATATTAATACTTTAGATAAATCACTCTAAGACTATTTAGTAATAAATATAAATGAAGACTGCAATAAAAAATAAAAGACATATATATTTCATGTCCTTTACACTATCAATTTGAAAAATGTAATTGGTGAGTTAAAATCTATCAAATGTCACATAAAACACAAAAAGAAAGAAGCAGAATTCTAAACCAGTCATTTTCTACATGCTGTAGAAATTGCTTGAACAAAGGTTTTCTTTTTATAAACAAAAATAATAATCATAAAAACTTCACGTTTAAATGTTAAATAATGAAATCAAATACACTTTCATAGAAAATTTCATAATTTTTTTCATAGAAAAACATCATCACAATTTAACAAAATTCATTCAGAGTCTGAGGAAGCAGAAATAAATAAGCCAAAAACAATAACAAAATACAGTGTTGCAAATATTAAAGATTTCTCTAAAATCTAAACCTAACCAATTTTGCTTTAAAAAGATACTATAAACTTCCCTATGTGAATATCATTTAACAACCAGTATACACTTGTGGTTATGTATGTGAGTGTATGTGTGTCAGTGTATGTGTGTGAGTGTATGTGTGTGTGGGTGTGGGTGTGAGTGCATGCGTGCATGTGTCTATGTCTGTATACTTCCATGTGTGTGTGGATTTTAGGAACCAATATTGATTATTCTAAGGTTACCTTGTTATGTGGATTTTAAATATTTTAATTCTCCAATCCAGCAGACTACAAAAGAAAGTTCATAATACTTTCACTAAATGTAAAAACTTGATTTAAACATAAAACAACATATTGTTAGCAACTAGACATAAAAGTTATTTACATTAGAATTGGTGAGAGATCAGCTCATTGATGCTTTTTGGGAGGATAGAGATTAGTTTCCAACATCTATTTTTGGGCAACCAGTTCAGCAAGTTTTTGGGAAAATTTAGTTTTGATTCTAAAAGCATGTTTTTTGTTTGCTTGTTATTTTGTTTATTTGTTTGTCTTAGTTTTTCTCTTTGTTATTGTTTGTTGTTATTTAAAAAAAACAAAACAAAACAAATAAAACCCTCTAAATTGTAAGGCAGAAGCAACGTTGCTTTCCTGGTATCCACATTGTGTGCCTCACAATGACATGTGATTATGTGTAATTCCAGCTCTGAATAATTTGTCATTCTTATCTAGCCTCTGCAACCACATGCATACATGTGGCATGCTCCCTCGTCACATCTTTCTGTGCTGATACACGTGAATAAACTTTACAAAATTAAATCTTTAAAAATAAAAGGAATTAATTTATTCCAACATAATACAGGCTGTACATGAAAACCTCAGCACTAACACCATTCTTAAATGTGACTAAAAAGCTTTTCTTTAGTCCCACCGCAGGAATAATACTCACTGATACTTAGTGCCTCTCCTGAGAATAGCATGGATTTTAGCCAGAGCTCATAGGAAAGAACGGCTCTGAAACAGACAGGAAAAATTAATGTATGCTATGTTTGACAGTGACATACTCTCAGAGAGAAAGCCAGAGAGAGAGAGACAAAGACAGAGAGAGAGAGAGACAGAGACAGAGAAGAAAGATACTTGGTATTATAAAATAAACCATATTCCACTGGTATCAATTTCATACTAAAATTAATTTAAATACATAAGTGAATGATATATGTTAAAAATATTCAATTTACTTAAAATTAATTAAAAGATCATAAGAGAAAAATATTTAATAACTTTTAAAGTGTTGATAGTTACTCAAATGACCAGATTCACAATAATCATTATAACACTACAAGTGTTCTATTTATATATATATATATATATATATATATATAAAACTAAACAAAAAAGATTATTCTTGTGGAAAACAGGAAAATTTGAATGGCCAGAACAGCTTCCACAGAATGAACAAAGCTAGTATCCCATTGTGATTTTAAAATGTTAAAGTAATCATGATAATGAGATAAAGAAAGTCATATAGACCATTGGAACAAAACAGAGAACCCAGAAATAAATCTACATCTACATAATAAATGTGCCCTTGATGCTCAGAATAAACAATGGGAGAAGAATGATCATCTTCACAACCTGTATGAAGAAAACTGTATACATTTAACCAAAGTAAAACTCAATAAAATTATTTCTTTATTTTACATCTTATAGAATAGTCTATTAAAATAAAACAAACCTGAATGTGCCCTTCATGATTATTAGATTTTCTAGTAACAAAAAGTATTATGGAAGCATACAAAGGAAGGAGGCAATCAACATTCTTATCCATTGATTAACCACCTCAATGTCCAGTATGATATGACAACCCTATTGAGCAGTACTGTCACAGATACCTTGGTGGTAGTCAGTAACTCTCTAATTGGACTTAAGACCTTATCAAAAAAGATACTATGTCTGGTACTAAAACCTACCAAACATTTTAGTGCTAGTATAATCATGGTGACTGGAGAAAAATAATTGATTAATTTTTGATAATTGATTAAACCAACATAAAATGTCTTATAATCTATAAGTAAATTGTTTTAATACAATATCCACAGTTAAATGTAGTCTCCATTCTTCTACAGGTAATCTTGTCTTTGTAACTGATGGAGACTACAAGATGTCTTAATTAAGGTTTCCATTGTTAAGAGATATCTTGACCAAGGCAACTCTTATAAAGGCAAATTAAAAGGGTTGGCTTAAAGTTTCAGAGGTTCAGTCCATTATTATTATGGCAGATATGGTGCTGGAGAATGAGCTGAGAATTCTAAATCTAGATCCAAAGACAGCCATCAAGGATGATCACTTCTACCTTCGGCGGAGCTTGAACACTAGAAGCCCTAAAATCCTGGTGCCTGCCTACACAGTGACACTCTTCCTCCAACGAGGCCAAATCTCCTAATAGTGCCACTTTCCATTGGTCAAGTATACTCAAACCACGACACAAAGGAACAGGGGATCTTCTCAAAGAATTATATGTCCTATTAGTCTCAGAATATATACCCCTATATTCATAACACTAAAAAAATCCAAATGTTCGTGGAATAAGAACACTACCAAAATGCCACTAAGGATGAGGAAAGTAAATGAAATCTAAATTCTGCACAGAAATTACAGACAACTAAGTAAATTGTGGAATGACAGAGGTGGTCATCTCCACAGAAGACCATATCAACTGGTTGTGCCATTGCTCAGCCTTAAAAATATACACAAATGTAATATTATATCGACCCTACATGTTATATTTATGAAGAAATGTGTACATACAGACATATATGTACATGGAACACTACATAATACAAAATGATCACAAATTTGAAGGTGATTAAAAGGCATATATGGAAGGGTTTGGGGTAGAAAATGGAGGAATTATATATAATTAAAATACAATCTTGGATCTTTCCTCTGAGCCCAGCGGACACTTCTAGGGCCTGTCCTGCACTTCACACACCCCAGGATTTTAAGATCTCATCGGGTTACACGTGAGTGCAGTGCAGAGGTGGTGTTGGGAGCAGTGGGTCAGCAGTTGCCAGCAGGGACAGGATCCGAGAACTCCGCCCCACTGGAGGCTGGGCCTCTCCCAGCCAGAGCACCCTCCACCCCGCCATCTTTCCACTGAGCCCAGCAACTCCCAGGACTTTAAGATCATATCAGGAGCTCAGGGCTCAGGCCTCAGGCCCTGTGTACTCTCTTAGGCTCCTTCTGGACCCTCCAAGCTATCTGGGGACCTCAAGTGAGCAGGGGGACAAAGCCTCTGTTCTAGCCCAATCTCGTGGAACCTGAGACACCAGCCAGGAGATTGATAGTGGCCCAGGGCAGAACAGCCCCTCCCTTCTGGTCTGGTCCAGCCTACCCAGCACCAGCTCAGGTCTCAGGGCCACAGGTTCTGTGCACTCTCCTAGGCTCTTTCCGGACACCCAAAGCTATCTTGGGACCTGAGGTGAGCAGGGGAACACAGCCTCTGTTCCAGCCCAATTTCATGGAACTTGAGAAATCAGCCAGGAGATTGATAAAGGCCCAGGGCAGAACAGAGGGTCCTTTCTGGTCTGCACCAACGCCAGGTCTCCTAGAGCAGAGATGGCAGGAGGCAAGCATAAGAACAGAAGCAACAGAATCCAAGGGTACTTGGCATCACCAGACCCAAACTCACTCACCACATCAAGTCCTAGATACAACAGCACACCAGAAAAGCAGGACATGGATATAAAGTCACTGGTCATGATGATGATGGAGGACTATAAGAAGGAAACACAGGAAAACACAGATAAACAACTAGAAACATTTAAAGAGGAAAAACTTAGAGAGTTACAGGAAAACACAGATAAACAACTAAAAGCATTTAAAGAGGAAATACTTAGAGAGTTACAGGAAAACAATACCAAACAGGTGATGGAATGGAACAAAACCATCCAGGGCCTAAAAATGGAAGTAGAAACAATTAAGAAAAACCAAAAGGAGATAACCCTGGAGATAGAAACCATAGGAAAAAAATCAGGAACCATAGATATGAGCATCAACAATAGAATACAAGAGATAGAAGAAAGAATCTCAGGCACAGAAGATTCTATAGGGAGCATAGACAAGACAATCAAAGAAAATGCTTAATGCAAAAAGATCCTAACACAAAATATCCAGGAAATTCAGGACACAATGAGAAGACCAAACTTAAGGATAATAGGAGTAGATGAGAAGGAAGACTATCAAACTAAAGGACCAGCAAATATGTTCAACCAAATAATAGAAGAAAACTTTCAATACCTAAAGAAGGAGATGCCCATAAACATACAAGAAGGCTATAGAACTCCAAATAGGCTGGACCAGAAAAGAAATTCCTCCTGACACATAATAATCAGAACAACAAACGCACTAAATAAAGACAGAATATTAAAGGCAGCAAGGGAAAAAGGTCAAATAACATATAAGGGCAGGCCTATCAGAATTACTCCAGACTTCTCACCAGAGACTATGAAAGCCAGAAGATTATGGACAGAGATTATACAGACACTAAGAGAACACAAATGCCAGCCCAGGCTACTATACCCAACAAAACTCTCATTTACCATAGATGGAGAAACCAAAGTATTCCACAACCAATTCAAATTCACACAGTATCTTTCCACAGATTCAGCCCTTCAAAGGATAATAACAGAAAAACACCAATACAAGGACGGAAACTCTGCCCTAGAGAAAGCAAGAAAGTAATCCTTCAACAAACCTAAAAGAAGTCAGCCACAAGAACAGAATCCCAACTCTAAAAACAAAAAATGACAGGAAGCAACAATTACTATTCCTTAATATCGCTTAATATCAATGGACTCAATTCTCCGATAAAAAGGCATAGACTATCAGGCTGGCTATACGAACAGGACCCGACATTTTGTTGTCTACAAGAAACACACCTCAGGAAAAAGGACAGACACCACCTCAGAGTGAAAGGCTGGAAAACAATATTCCAAGCAAATGGCCCAAAGAAAAAAGCTGTGGTAGCCATTCTAATATCGAATAAAATATACTTTCAACCCAAAATTATCAAAAGAGACAAAGAGGGGCACTTCATACTCATCAAAGGCAAAATCTTCCAAGAGGAACTTTCAATTCTGAAAATCTATGCTCCAAATGCAAGGGCAGCCACTTTCATTAAAGAAACTTTAGTAAAGCTTAAAACACACATTGTACCTCACACAATAATAGTGGGAGACTTCAACACCCCACTCTCATCAATGGACAGATCCTGGAAACAGAAACTAAACAGAGACTCAGTGGAACTTATGGAAGCTATGAAATAAATGGACTTAACAGATATCTACAGAATATTTCATCCTAAAACAAAAGGATATACCTTTTTCTCAGCACCTCATGGCACCTTCTCCAAAATTGATCACATAATTGGCCACAAAACAGCCCTCAACAGATTCAAAAATATTGAAATTATCCCATGCATCCTATCAGATCACGATGGACTAAGGCTGCTCTTCAATAACAACATAAGTAGCAGAATACCATCATTCACTTGGAAATTGAACAACAATCTACTCAATGATACTTTGGTCAAGGAAGGAATAAAGAAAGAAATTAAAGACTTTGTAGAGTTTAATGAAAATGAAGCCACAACATACCCAAATTTATGGGACACAATGAAAGCATTCCTGAGAGGTAAATTCATAGCTCTGAGTTCCTACAAAAAAAAAAAAAAAAAAAAAAAAAAAAAAAAAAAAAAAAAAAAAAAAAAAAAAAAAAAAAAAAAAAAAAAAAAAAAAAAAAAAAAAAAAAAAAAAAAAAAAAA
>LR751529.1:0-154514 GCA_902729485.2 Mus minutoides | reverse complement strand
AAAAAAAAAAAAAAAAAAATGGAGGTACAGAGAGCAGGGTCCACAGCTGACGCTCTGCAAGGAGGAGGCCCCTGGGCAAATCAGAGAGTGGCAGAGTCAAAGGCTGGGAGACCAGCAGGGGTTCCCCAAAGTGCCAGGGCAAGTGTGTGTGTGTGTGTGTGTGTGTGTGTGTGTGTGTGTGTGTGTGTGTGTTGGGGCCTTTAGCAAAAACAGGCAGTTGAAGCAAGCCTGCCCTCCCTCTCTCCCTTTCTTCCTCTTTGCCTCATCAGGTGTCATGAATGCTCTGTGCTAAAGGTGCACGTTTCAGAGTTGAGCAAGACAGCCTGCTGTGGAGGAATGTATTAGCATATTCTAGGAACCACAATGACATCCAATGGGTCTTTATAAGTTTGCAGCATGGGTGGGAGCTTCAACTTCAACCCTCCTGGGCTAGTGTTTAAATCACACTGAGGTTTTCAGTCTCAGGCAGGTAGAGATGAAGTGTCCCCGGGAGGATGGGACAGGTGTGCCTGCCTGTCTGCCTCCTTATTGAGTGCATGGTCCTCTAGACGGGGCTGTCCCTGTTGTGTCTTCACCGGGTCTTCAGAGGCTCCATGGAATCATTTGAGCTTTTTCTAAGTTTTTATTTTTAGGATCAACATATGGACGAGCGAGATGTTAGGCGATTTCAACTAAAAATTGCTGAACTGAATTCAGTGATTCGGAAGCTGGAGGACAGGAACACCCTGCTGGCTGATGAGAGGAACGAACTGGTAACCACCCAAGACATTTGACGTCTGGACACGAGGAAGGGACTAGGCCAGGAGTGGATGCAGAGGGTTCTCTTTACTTTTTCTTACTTTGTGTGTGTGTGTGTGTGTGTGTGTGTGTGTGTGTGTGTGTGCGCACACGTGCACGCCCCTGTGTGTGCCTGTGTGTGACACTCATGGAAGAAATCTCTCTCCTTATTGTCTGTGGAGGGATCCATCCTTAGAAAACAGTGGGGGGCCAGCACTTGGGAGGCAGAGGCAGGCGGATTTCTGAGTTCGAGGCCAGCCTGTTCTACAGAGTGAGTTCCAGGACAGCCAGGGCTATACAGAGAAACCCTTTCTCAAAAAACCAAACCAAACCAAACCAAAATAAACCAAACCAAAACAAACAAAAAAAACAGTGGGGGAAGTCCATGAGAGAGGGTGCTGGGATCTCTGCAGGGTTTCCCAATATTAACATCAACAGAAAGTAACAACAAACACAGGCATTCAATCCTAAAGCCTCCTGCACAGGATCTGTGTTTCCAGACCAATGCTGCACAGTGATGAGGAGCAGATGTCACCGACAGGGAGACTCCTCACCCTTAAATCGCAGGGTGGAAGCAGCATAACAGAGCAGGCTTTGTAGTTGTTTTGGATACGGAAAGCTGTTCTTTTAGGTAGTGTGGTTATGAATAACTCTATTTTTCCTTTATTTACTTGGCATAAAAGTTGATATCTTTCTATTTTTAAAAAGGATGAGCATGCATGCTGGTAGTTTAGTTGCTAGTCTTTGCCTGGCATGCAGAAAGCCCTGGATTCCATACCCAGCACCCCATAAACTGCATGTAATTCCAGCCTGTAATCCCAGCACCTGAGGGGTGAAGGTAGGAGGGCCAGAAGTTGCAGGTTGTACTTCAGCTTGTCTGGGATTGTGAGGCTAGCCTGAGCTTCCTGGCATCCTGCTTCAGATTCAGATCCCTCTCTCTCTCTCTCTCTCTCTCTCTCTGCCTCTCTCTGCCTCTCTCTGTGTGTGTGTATGTGTGCGTAATGAACACAGACTAGTTTAAAACAAATCTTTTGTAAAACTAGTATTTGCATGATATGATTAATTTTGCTATAGAAATAGCTAAACTAATTTTATTTTTATAATTTCTTTCTTTCTTTCTTTCTTTCTTTCTTTCTTTCTTTCTTTCTTTCTTTCTTTCCTTCCTTCCTTCCTTCCTTCCTTCCTTCCTTCCTTCCTTCCTTTCTTTCTTTCTTTCTTTCTTTCTTTCTTTCTTTCGTGTGTCACAGTAGACTTGTAGAGGGCAGAAATCAACTTTGGGAACTTGGCTTTGTACTCCCACTGTGTGGGTTTGGTAATGGGACTTAGGCCATCAGACTTGGCAGCAAGCACCTTTACCTGCTGAGCCAGCTTGCCGGCCCCAGCTAAGCCAGTTTTCCATTGTTAACGCACAAAGCTTTTGGAAAAAGCCACCTGATCTTATTGCTCTTTCTAACCTTGCCTGTGAAGGGAAATGTGTCTTCACAGGTTTAGCAGAAAAAATTACTTTCTTCCTAGTGTCCGTGAAGGCATACCCCAGACAGCTATGATCAGACTGTATACCCATTATGTTTCTACTTCTTGCTTAAATATTCATGAGCTGAATAAATACTCATGAGCCACGTGGCAATTTACTGTAGCAAAACCAGTAGGCTGCTAGAACAAGTCTCAGGTAGAAAGAATGAGGTAGCCGGCATCTGAATTCCCCCACAGTGCAGTGGCTCCTGACCTGGGTGGCTACACATTTCACTTTAGCGAACAAATCCACACCCAATGGTTTGACTTTGTGCTTGCAAAGTGTTTTTTTAAATGCTCTGCAAGGTGCATGCAGATTTACCAGTGCAGCCATTCCCTTTGATGAATAGTGGCCTTTTCATGGTTGTTTTGGACCTCATGGTATGGTAGTGTTGTAGCCTTGATGGCCTTCCTGCCTGGTGGCCGTTTAGGCTGCTCCTGGCTTCTTTACTGTTATAAATAATGCAAGAAGCCCCATGCCTGTCTTTCCTTTAGAGGGTCTGTAGCTATCCTTTCTTGGGTAAGAGCAAGAGTAGAACTCAAGAAGTGCTCATGGGTCACATGGTGCCTTTGGTATGTGACAGACAGCATCTGAGTGTTTAGTTTTCACAGGGATTGAGGCTGGGTGCTGGGGTCAGCCTCTGTGCTGGATTCCAGGTTCCTGGACAGTGACTGTGCCCTCAGTGACCACAGGACCACATCTTTGCTCACATTCTGGTGCACAGGATAGTGACCATGGCCCTCCTGGGCAGATGGGGGGGTCTTAGTGAGTGAGGGGTCAGAGCTCAGTCAGGTTCATGGTGAGGGCTTGGTGTCATGGCGGCCACTTTTGTGGTACAGACATGGAGACATTTCGGTTACTTTTTACTTTTGGTCCGTTGAGAGAGCTTTGTGAAGACAGGTGCTCTTCGTGAGTCTGAAGCAGATGAGGCGGTTACTTCAGTTCTGTAGATGCAGAGACAGGCTAAAAGCTTGACCGTGGCTGTGCAGCCGGACAGTGACCAAGCCTGCAGTTGCAATTATGGTGCTTACAAGGAAAGGGAGTGGCCACTTTTAACCCCAGAGGACTCTACCCCTTCTCCCTGGTAGCCACCGTGACCTCTCACTAGTCTCTCTCCCACTGAGCTGGCCCCCACACCACAGATTAGAATCATGGATTGTTCTAGAAGTCAGATCTAACCACAAAGCTTTCCTGACTCAAAGCTGTTGGGAGCTGGGGTGAAGACCAGACGGACAAGAATGGCACAAAGGGTTTTCCAGAGGCTAAATGAATGGCAGCCCGAAAAGGCACCCCACCTTTGCCAGGAGTGTTTTCTTAGAGGTTGTGGTGACACCCTCCAGGCCATAGGCCCAGACTCACCTCCATGCCCAGGACTGAGGCCAGGGCTCTTGTCTGCAGGGTGTTGTCCTGTGGCCCACTGAAGAGGGGTGGGGAAAGACTAGGTGGCTGGCTGGATTGACCTCTGGGGGCCATGCTTCTGAAGAGGGACCATGCTGAGAATCTCTGCTGGCCTCCGTGGTGGAGCTTGGCTACTCGTGGGGCGGTGCAGCCTCCTGACCTGTGTCTGTGCCTGCTGCAGCTGAAGCGCTCTCGGGAGACGGAGGTGCAGCTGAAGCCGCTGGTGGAGAAGAACAAGCGCATGAACAAGAAGAATGAGGGCCTTCTGCACAGCATCCAGAGGATGGAGGAGAAACTCAAGAGCCTCACGAGGGAGAACGTAGAGATGGTGAGGCCTGGCCCCAGACCCACCCTGCTTCCCGCCTGGCTAGGCTCTGTGGTCCATGATCTCTACCCAGCCCTTGATACCTCAGAAGTGGGCTCAGTCCCGGCTGGTTTTGCTCCCCTCCACATCTCCACATGTGTACTGCTGGAGTGCCTGCCTCATCCCCTCAGTTTCCCAGAGGAGGGCAGGGCAGAATCCACTGGATGGATTATAGCCCATGACCGGCTCATGCTTCATGGGCTCCCCTGGAGACAGTTTCTGCTGAAAGGGCTGTACGTGGGGCAGGTTTTCCCTCTAGAAAGGATGACTGGTGTCTGTGCTCTGGGTGGTCTGTAAGATGCTTTCAGGTACTTTGATTAGAGTGCCCATTTCACAGCTGAGAAGACTAGAGCTCAGGTATGAATGTGGGCAGTCTGTGGTGAGGAGTTGCCCCCCTGCCTGTCTTGCCTTTTGGCTTTCAGAGCTCATTCAGATCATCCCCTGCCTCAGCCCCACCACCCGCTCCTGTGAGCATTGCTGACTACACCTCTGGCTCAGCTTTGGCCTTCAGCTGTATATTGCTCATCTTGGGACCAGGCGTCTGTCACCCCGACCCCTGAGCCCCACAGCAGTGCTGTCTTTCACACTGTAGCACACCGAAGCACCCTCTCTCCTTCTGGCTGCAGAAAGAAAAGCTGTCTGCTCAGGCCTCGCTAAAGCGACACACGTCCCTGAATGACCTCAGTCTGACTAGGGACGAGCAGGAGATAGAGTTCCTGAGGCTGCAGGTGCTGGAACAACAGCATGTCATCGATGACCTCTCGCTGGTACGTTGTCACTCTTGGCCAGGATGGCACCACAGGAGGCAGAGTCAAGAGTGGGCATCAGGACAGGAGTGGGACTTGACAGCCTAGCTTCTAACACTAGGTCCCCTGTGATCTCCAGGAAGCATCCCTAGCTTGGTTGAAATGAGATCAGTGCTACCTGGGAACGGTCTCCATGGCAACCTGCTTTTCAGTGGGCTCCTGGCTTGCCCTGATGAAGAGGCAGCCTGGATCTCTTCTGAGGGGCCTTTGAGTTATTATTAACTTGGATTCATTTTTTTAATTTAGCTATTGCATACTGGGAGTTGAAGCCCAGAAATCTGAGCTTTGTCATCAGATCAGAGTTTGAAGGACCAGCTAAGACAGGGCTTCACAGCTGCTCAGGGGTGGTTATTATGTTGAAAGGAGAGGGGAGCGAACCTGCAGTAGAGAGAGGGTGTCTTATCCCAAAGATAGTGCCCAGCAGTGCAGTCAGGAACATCTGCAGCGAGCACAGAGGCGGAATGGGCTCTGCTTGCTCAGGAGACGCGCTTGGCCGCGATGGTTCCATCCACAGGACTCTGAAGGGCGGGAAGCCATGATCACATCCTCAGCGGGTATCACGAGAAGCGATGCCCATCCTCTCTCCTCCTCTCCCTCCCCTGCCTTTCCCACATAGCCAGCCATCTTGGCTTCATTACCTAGATGACATAATGTAGCCAAGGATGACAAGACACACTCAATAAAGAGACAGTGAGTGAAAAGAAAAAGAACAAGCCAAAGCGGGGCTAGGGATCGGAATGCTCAGTCTGCCAGGATCTGATGGGTGGATGGATGGTCAGATCTAGTCCCAGCTTTGTCCTGCTGGAGGGAAAGGAGGGAGTGCTGAAAGCAAGAGGCCCTCGCGCTCTCTGGGTCTCCAGCACTGCCACCCCTGTCTGCAGAGGACCCCAACCAAGCATTGCTGCAGGAAGCTCCTAGCCCCGCACAGGAGGAAAGAAACAACTGAGAAAATTAAGTCACCCAGCCAGTACAAGGGTTGTGGGAGATTCCACCCAGGCTCTGTCCAGCTCAGAGCTGTACCTGGCTCTGTCTAGCTCAAAGCCATAAGCATCCGACTGCTGCTATTGCAGGTGGACCCTGCCAAGGCCAGCAGAGCCACTATGAGGCCACACTGCTTAGGCTTGGCAGCCTCAACCCAAGAAACAATCCAGGTTTGTCTGTGACGAGCTGGTCCATCAGGGTGGGTGACAAGGACCTGAAGTGTCTTGTTACCAGGCTCTGAGAGATGGGTTGCCTACAGTGTGAACTAGGTCACACCGATAAGAGAGGTAAGCAGGCAGGTTGGCGCACTGAACCTGCATGCCTTAACCGTGTGGTCCTGTGTGGTGGTGGTGGGGGGCCTGGCTGCAGGTGCTCACGGTGGCTGCACTTCCTTGCAGGAAAGAGAACGCCTGCTGCGCTCCAAGAGGCATCGAGGGAAGAGCCTGAAGCCCCCCAAGGTGAGCCTGCCACCTCAAGCCAGTCTTACAGGAGGGGAGGGTCACAGGGCCGGCCGCAGGCCCAGAGGCTGCTGACATGACTGTGTGACACAGCTGTGTGTTGGCTGTCTCAAGGCTACATACTTTGTAGCACAGTAATGTGACCCAGATATGGTAATTTATTCATGGAACACTTACTAATGGAATTCTGTGTTTGGACCTTGGCTTATGTGCATCCAGAATTTTTTTTTTAAAAAAACCAAAAAACCAAAAAACATAGATACTCAGGCCTTCTGAGGGATTTGAAGGACACTCAGCTTCGTTTTATGCCTCCTAACTGTGTGTTACAGGATCTCAGGCACTTTGTTGAGAGGTGTGGAATGGTGTCCTTTTTGTAACATGTTAACTGCTGTCTCCCAGAGGCTGTCTTAAGTATGCAGGCAGGAGAGAGCAGAGCTGGGTGGGGAGACTTAGAGGCCCCCAGGGAGGTTTAGAAGAAGCTGTGGTTTGAATGTCAGTCCCCCTGGCCACCTGTCTGAGATGGATCTCTGCTCCTTCCTGAACTGGCACCTGGCATCTTCGTCTCCTGATAGAGATGGTTATAGAGAAGTTTTTCTGGGTAAGAAAAACTGCATAGGTGTGACAGCAAATGGTGGAGTCAGGGTGGCAGCAGGGAGCGGTGGGGACAACCCTTATTTGGCCCAGAACACTGGTTGGCAAAAGGTAGGCTGATGGCGTCAGGCATTCCACTGTTTAAAGGGAAGCATAAGTCTTCACCTCAGAGTGGTGGAGAATGCCTGTGGCCCCAGCACTGGACAAGAAGAAATGGGAAGATTGAGAGTTCAAAACTAGCTCTCCAGCTAATTGGTGAGCTTGAGGCTGGCCTGGGCTATATGAAGCCCTGCGACAATAAGCCAAGAGGTGAGGGAGGTGCAGATCCTTATGTGTTATTTCCCTAGGACTGTCTGCACAAAAATGGGTGCCTTGGAATGACAGGAAGTTAGTGCCTTATAATTTGTGAGACCAGAAGCCTGGCCTCAAGGACGCTGGTGAGGCCAGGCCTCTTCCCTCAGGCATCTTGTCTGGAGGGCCTCCTTTTCCATTTCCTCCAGCTCGGGGGGGGGGGGGGGGGTGTACAGTGATAGTGGCTGTTCCTTGCACTACTCCAGTCCACTGCTGGGTCACACTGTCATCTTTAGGGACACCGGATGTACTGGGTTCAGAGCCTACAGTGCCTCAGTACAAGGTGCTTCTCCAGTACCTCTTGCATAGTTATCTTTGCATTGACCTAAATCAACCAACCAATCAATCAATCAATCAATCAATCACATTCTGCAGCAGCACAGACAGGAATACAGCATATCTTTTGAGGGGACACAATTTACTCATAATACCTTTATATAAAACCCAAGAATTTTTAATGTGGATGTAAATGTCACAATGCAGGGCATGTAAAATGTGTCTCTGAGTCATATCTGCGCCACCCCTCACCCCCACCCGGGTAGCCAGTCTGAGCTCAGTCTGTGAGTCTGAGCTCATGGTTGCTTGGATTAATTAGTGGTCACCCCACCATCTCATTTCATCCTCAGAGCCACCCTGGGTCTTCCAGTTAGGGAGACAGAGGTGTAGAGACAGCTCTGAAGAAGAGCCAGTGGGCTGATGGGGTCGAGCCTCTGATTCACTCACTGTCTCCAGCAGGTCACTGTGTGTTGATCTTAGGTGCTCAGAAGGCTGTGCATGATGCTGCATGCCTTTAATCCCAGCATGCTGGTGGCAGAGGGAGGTCTTTGAGACCAGAGTCTCAAACACATATAGCGAGTTTCAAGCCACCTCAGTCAGGGCTTCCTAGTAAGACCTTCTCTAAAACAAAACAAAACCTCAAAACTAACCAACCAAACAGGAAAAGAATGGACCAGTAGGAGGTCCAGCACAGCTGTTTGCATTCACAGACCTGTTGACCAAATCCTTAGAAAAGCTGGGGGGTTAGCAAGTGACATCCCCGTGGCATGTCCCCAGGGCGGACCAGCATCTGTCCTACACTCACTTACTGCCACATGATCTGCTGAGTGTGTGGGCCATACACTTGTTCAGCGCTGTGGGCTTGCTCACTCTCTCCTGTGGTTAAGGAGGAACACTGCAGTACCTCGCCCCACACCCCCAGCCTTCAGCTGATTCCACTAACTGTGTTTGGTGACTGTACAATTATTTGCCTGCCCTTTCCCCTTCTGGGGGGACATTTTGCTTCGGTGGTAAATGTCACTGAAGTAAAGTAATTTTGAGCAGAAAGTCTGGCTGGTTCTGCCTGGCACCATCTCAGTGGTTGCAACATGGGCCTAATGGAGAGAAAGCGCCCTCTGCTGCCACAAGAAGGTTGTGACATCTGCAAACAGTGCTTGTGAGACAGGAGCTAAACTACTGAGGGTGGGTGGATGGTTGATTCATTGCACATGTGTGGCATGAAACAATCCATAATTAGAGGTTCCCAAGAAACCTGTTGTGAGGTAAGATTAATTCAAGCCTACGTGGCCTGTGAAGCCTTAGTCCCAAACCCTAATTTTGAAACTTAAAATGTTTTCAGTATCAAATTAAAAAAAAAAAAAAATCAGGTTTTGGATTCTGGATTAGGGATACTTAACTAATAAAGTCTATTTTAAAAAATCTCGCCAATCAGAAAAACTCAGCAATTATAAGTACTTGTGCTTCCAGTTGCACTAGGCCTGTGTTTGCCTGTCGGGAATCAAATAGCCCATGTCATCCACTGGTCCTGATCTCCGAATCTGCTGACTGGGAGAGACATTATCAGCACAGCACGTTGGCAGTGAGTCAGGGTGGGCCGCCCCTGTCTCCAAAGAGTCACTGGCACCGAGCAGGGGGCTGACTGACTCGGTGCACAGCCTCTCCCGAGAAGTGCATTTGCAGGACACTGCCTATCTCGGAGAAGCAGGGGTGTGTGCGTGCATACATTAGTGAGAACCCTAGAAGGTTGGGTGTGGGAAAGCTGTATGGATTTTGTTTTCTTAAAGGTAGGATTGCTTATAGCCCAAGTTGGCTTTGACCTCCATGTGTAGTTGAGGCTCCTCCGGCCTCACTTTCTGAGTGGTGGGGTTCATGGTGTGCTCCACCAAGCCCTGCTTTATGGAGTGTTTGGAGGCTGGTCCAAGCTCGGTCTTTGTGCCTGCTAGGTTAGCCCTCAGCAGTTGATCTGTACCCCCAGCCCATGGCAAGTGGCTTCCCTCTTACTGTTTCCTGGGCCACCAGCATCTCTTTTTCTCCAGATTCGTGTAGGCTGGCTTTCATCCCAGGATCCTGCTTTTTAGCCCAGCCTTGTGTAGACCGGGTGGACAGGCGATGGCCTCTTTGGGTTTGAGAGTGATTTTATTCTTCCCTGCCCCATTGGTGCCCTTCAGGCCTGGTGCGTCCTGGTCTCCTCCTACGGCTGAAGTACTGATGGTTTCTTTGTCTCTTCCTATATACTTGTCCCCCTTTTACTCTCTGTGGTATATATCCTTGGACCATGTCAGGTCCTCCAGCTTCACAGACCTTTCGAGTGAATTCATTGACACTTATAAAATGTTTCAGAAGCCTCCCAGATCCATCCCTCCTCTTGACTCCTGACACCTAGACCCTAGGGAAGCCTCTAGACTCTGAGGACTCTTGTATTACTCAAGTCACCCATTGTTACCATGGAGACCAGGTGTCTGCCAGACACACTTGGTGGCAGGATCACGTGGCACAAGCTGCTCACGTGCTGCACAGGAAGCAGAGGAAAGGCATCCAGGAAGGGACCAGGGCTGATAAAGCCCCAGAGACACTCCCTCAGTGCCGGGCCCCACCTCCAAGTTTCTACCACCTCTCTCTTGACCAGCTACTCAAAACCTGAGCCGTCTGATGGCTGTGGTCTGATAGTCTCTGGAGGTACGCGTGACTCTTCTTCCTGGGTGTTTATATCAGTCCATTCAGGTGGACATTAAGGTTGACCATCACACACCCTGATGCACGGGCGATTAGAGACAGGGCAGTGTCCCCAATGGTGGTCCTCATATTTAACTGGTCTCCACAGTCCTAAGGACTATCTTAGTGTCACCCTGGGCTCCACAGGAGCAGGCCTTCTCCCACCATGGGATTCCCTCTGGGGCAGCCCTGTGCTGACTCTCTGTGCCTCCTGCTAGCTTAGGTTAACATCAGTTCCTGGTGAGAGGTGCAGGGGGGACTCTAGATGATTTCTTGGGCTCTGTTCTGGAGTCTAGGGACCTTTCTCTGCAGGGGTCTGGCAGCGAGGAGGTCTCAATATGGCACAATGAACTGGGCTGCAGGCTGTCAGGAGCTGCTATTCCATAGCCATGTGAATTGAACTCTAGCAGAGCTCTGAGCACATGGGTGACGGGATCTGGGGTGTAGCTGAGAGGGATCTGGGGCGTAGCTGAGAGGCTGAGGCCTGGAGTGTTGAGGAGTCAGCCCCAGCACAAACTCTGAGGCCTGAGACAAGGAGGATAAACTCCTAGAGCCTGCTTCCTGGTTCTCAAACCAAAATCACATTCAGATCAGGAGATCATAATGGAGGCCTGGTTCTGTGCCTGACCATAGTAGGCAGTCAAGAAACGATCATGCCTCCTTCCTTCCCTCTTTGTCTTTGAACAGTAGCCTTGCTGCATGTTCTAGTTTGCTTTCTATTGCTGTAGTAAACTCCATGACTATAGGAGGCAGGGCCTTGTTTCAGTTCCTGGGTTACAGTCCATCATTGAGGGTGGTCAGGACAGAAACTCAAGGCAGGAACCTAAGCAGAAACTGAAGCAGAGACCACTGGGGGTCCGGGGGATGTTAGTTACTGGCCCACTCTCTGGCTCATGCTCAGCCAGCCTTCTATAGCACAGGACCTGCTCAGGGATGGCAGTGTCCAGAATGGACTGGGGCTCCTCCCACATTAGTTACCAAGCGGAGGTGAGCTAGGTTATTGTGGCTGGGCTAAATGTAGATGCTCGGGTCCCGGAAATCCGCAGTGTAGCCTTTGAGACAGTGTTAAGTATCCTATGGTGGTGTCTATCCAGGAAGGCTGTAGAACCTGCTGGGCCATGCGTCTGAGACCCCTCTTCTCTAGGGACCGTGGCTTACTGCCACCAGTAAGCAGTTGATGCCTGATTTCTGGCAGATCCTTCTGGCACATTGTCCCTGAGTCCACTCTGACATCACACCTAGGAGCCCTACGAACCTAGACCTGTGCCTAGCTGCGTGTGGCAGGGAGGGCCAGAGGAACGTTGGGTACTTCTGGAGCAGACTGACTGCCTAGGAGACCCTCCTGGTTTTCCGTGTGACTTTTTTTTTTTGCTTCTCAGCAGCTAAAAGTGCTTCTCTCCCTATGTTTGTTTGCAACTGAACCTGTTCCTTGTCAGTCCTTCTCCAGCTGTTGCCCTGAGAGGTTGTGTGGCTTCATCCTGCCCTGTGTGTCCCTGAGGCATGGCTGCAATATAGCCTCCTTCAAGCCTAGAGATTCAGAAAGGCGACTGCATGAAGCGGTCAGATTTTATGCCCAACTTGAATGCAAGGCTGGTCCTTGGCCCTTGTGGTAAGAGATTAGGGCTGTACCCCTAAATCTAACCCTGACCTCTGTAATGGCGAGGGACTGATGACTTCTCTATAGCTCAGGAATCATAGTCCCACCCGCCCCCCTGTCTCTGTAGGTGTTTTGTTGCAGGTTGTGTACGAGCTAAGGTAGATAAACTCTGAGAGCCAGACTTCGGGGACAACAGGGGCTGAGTGTGCCAGGACACCCACGGGTGGCAATGGATTAGTTTGGAGATGTCCCAGGCAGGCGACGGAAGAGACAACCCATCCTTTGTGCCTCTGGCCCTGAAGCAGGAGGCTCTCATCAAGATACCGTTGCTACTGCTGTGTCCAAGGGCTTTGCAACTATCCAGGGACCTGGGACTGTTGACAACACTGCTGGGCATAGGGAGATTGGGTCCCAGGAGGGAAGTCCCCAGAGGACATGCAAGGTTAAGCTGTGCACTATGGCAGATACCCGGGGCTGGCCTAGAAACTAGCTGCTCTCCATCAATAGCTCACAGGCACCTGGGAGCTGGTCCAAGGTGCCACCGCTGTTGCCAAGGGGGCACCTTTGGGGCATCCCTGTCCTCTGGCTTCTGCTGCTGACAGTATTCAGGAAGCTGTGAGGGGCAGGTGTGCCTTTTTTCCTGGGGTTGGAGAGAAGGCAGGGATGGCCTGTCCAGCCAGCACAGGCTAGTTCCCGCAGCATCCCCGACAGACATGGAGTACATCCTGTTTGTGCTCTACTTCTCCTTCTTCCTCTGCCTCTGTGCTCTTGTGTGCCTATACTTCTCTGGCTGCCAGGAGATGACCTATAAGCACGAAGGTATGCAGCTTCCTGGGGTGGGAGGATCTGTCTGTCTTGGTGGCTCCTGGCTGCCACCCGAAGGTCCTAGATCTTCTGGGCAATTCTGGCTGGATGCTGGGATGGTAAAGAAAAGAGCTGGTGAGATGCTGGGTCCAGTGGAGAGGGGTGTGTGTGTGTGTGTGTGTGTGTGTGTGTGTGTGTGTGTGTGTGTTGAGTCCAGTGGAGAGGTGTGTGTGTGTGTATGTTGAGTCTAATGGAGAGGTGTGTGTGTGTGTGTATGTTGAGTTCAGTGGAGAGGTGTGTGTGTGTGTGTGTGTGTGTGTGTGTGCTGAGTCCAGTGAAGATGGTTAGTCTGTTTCTGTCTCTGTCTGACTCTGTCTCTCTGTGTCTCTGTCTCTCTCTCTTTCTCTCTCTTTGTGCTGAATTCAGTGGAGAGGTTATCTGTATTTGTGTGTGTGTGTGTATGTGTGTGTGTGTGTATGTATGTATTATGTGCGGCAAGCATGAGCTTGTGTGTATGTGGAGAAGAAAGATTTATTCTAAAAGCATTTTGGTAAAAATTACAATTACACACACACACACACACACACACACACACACACACACACACACAAACAAACACTCGAGGCTTGAGAACGCACAAGGTCTCATGTAGCCCACTGTAGCTAGCTTCAAACTTAACCATGTATCTGAGGATAACCTTTGACCTTGGATTTCTGATTGTCCTATGTGTCCTGTGACTGCCAACTGTCAGCTCTTTGCCCCACGGCCATGCATACCACACTTGTTGTACACTGGGCTGGAGATCTAACCCAGAGCTGCATGTATACTAGACAAGCACTCTACCAACTGGACGACATCCTCAGCCCCCAAACTCTGTTTTAAACTTTGGATTTCTTTGTAAAAATGATACTGGCTAGACTGACTTGTGTTGTAAGCAGCGTGGGTGTCTAGAGGGGCAAGCCCTTTTCATTCACAGTCAGCACACTTGGTGCTTGCGAATTGTGGGAATGTTTCTGCCCAATCTAGGAAGTTTAGAATTAAGGGACACAGGCCATTTGGCAGCAGGCAGGGGGCACCGTCTCCTGGTGGCCCTCTCCCCTCTGGAAAAGTGAGTGTGGGCCACCTCTGTGTATCGAGGAAGCAGCCAGAACAAGTTTCCTGCTCTTGAGGATATAGCCGCTGTGTTCACGTTAAACACCAAGGTGACTTTTCTGTTTTGTGCTGTTAGTGAGGCTGTGCTGGGTGGGCTGGGCCTGTCAGCTTCTCTGTCACCTCATCACCTAGACAAAGGCATGCAGGCAGTCACCTATAATCCTGCCGTTTGGGAGGTGGGGGCATAGAGGGATGAAGTTTAAGGCAAGTGCGGACTACATGAGACATTTTAAAAGAAAACAAAGCAAAAAGGAACCTCTAAAGGAGGCAGGCTAGCCCACCCGTGTGTCCTGAGAGCTGGGCCGGTGGGCACTGAAGCCCAACTGGCTCCTGGCCGCTGTGGAAGTGGATGGATTGTAATATAGCTATGGCTTCCCTTCCATTATGACAGGATTTCACTGGGGCTATTGGTTTGTGCTGGCTTCCTTCCTGTAAGTAGCTTCTGGCTTCCCCTGGTATAACATGGCTTTCTGCAGCCCCAGAAAGGGCTCCCGTGAGGCTCCATCTGGGGACCTGGAGCAGTTGAAACCTTGTGATTAGGCTGTGTCATTGAGCACTTTATTAAAAGTTCTTCAAGAGCAGATTAGTCTATGCAGTTGACCAGAGTTACTAGCCCCAGAAACTTCCAGAATGTTAACAGCAGATTGGTCGTATCCCAACACTATAACCTAATTTTTGGAAGTGTGTCATTTTAGGATCTTCCTGGGGCCCACTTGGTAGGAGGGAGCGCAGAGATGTCACCACATCAGGCCACCAGTTAGCACAGCCAACACGCAGATCTGTCTCCAGGGGACAGGCAATTAGCAGTGTTTATGAAAAGTAGGGTTGGCCGGGTAGCAGCCCAAAGCAACAGGGGTGTGGGGCTTGAGTCAGAGCAAGCTGCTGGTGTGGACTCCACTGCTTCCTGGTGTCTCCAATGCCTGCAGGGGTGGGGCTTCCTCTCTGAGGGGAGGGGAGATGCTGAAGGCCACTTGGACTACATGGAGCCTCACCTGTCTCACCGTCCTCCCTGCCAGCTGGGCACGGAGGCAGGTGGATGCCCAGCAGATGCCGGCCATGTCACGAGCAAACCCCAAACCGTGTGAGGCACGTTCTGGTGGGGAGTGCTTGCAGGAGCCTGGTAGAGCCTCTGTAGAAAACACGAACTGTACAAAGTGACTGAGAAGTCCCTCCCTGCCCCTTCCCTGTTTACATCAAAGGGACTTCCTCATGGTGTTTTTTTTCCAGTGACTGCAGCCTCTATGTTCTCGTATCTGTACATACGTGTTTGCTGCCATAGTGGCTTGTGTGTAGGGTACACCCTGCTCCTCTGTGGGTTAAGGTGAGGTGTGTGACTCTGAGAGTCCCCGGGAGCCCAGAGTTGATCACTGCAATGAGGCTACTGTTCTCTCACAGTCCTGGAAAGCATTCTGATTGGGAAGGCAAGGGATTCTCTCGAGCAGGGTGTTTAGGAAGAGAATAAAGAGCAGAGTGTGCCTTGAGCCAGGAAGAGGGGTGCATGTGGGGATAGATGGTTGATGGACGTAGCCCTCTGGGGCTAGTGCTCCCTACCCTAGCAGGTACCCTGCCTGGCTTTCATCGTGTGTCTCTAGGCTCAGCCCTGTCAGGCTCCCTGAAGCTGCTCAGCTGGTGCTGATGGAATGAGTGAATGAATGATTGAACAAATGAATGAGGGGAGCCCCACATCCTGGGCAGTTTGGAGTGAGAGAGGTGTGGCAAACAGAGTCTAAGGTAGTGAGCAGACAGGACATAAGGCAGCCTGAGGATATGAGTACAGGGCCCTTAAGGTTACTCTTTCTAATTACGTCAGTGTTCTGAAGGCCCTGCCACCCAAAGCTAAGAAGGATCGCCTCTTAGGCCATGCTGCCGGGGAAGATGGGGTCAGAATTCTGGGTCTCCTAATCACATCTCCTCTTCCTGATGGCCCATGTATCAGCTCCTTCTTTGGGGTCAGGCATCTCACTCAGCCTGGAGAAAGCTCTGGGTGCTGGGACTTGGCTAAGCACAGATTGAGGTCCCACTTATGCTGAAAGGGTAGCAGCTCAGCCGTGCTCAGGAGGGACCTGGAGCTCAGAGGACCCAGCATTTAAAGCCAACTCAGGAGTTGAATAGCCCCTTCTGCCTCCTCCCACCTAGTGATAATTGTTACGCTAGCCACACCTTCAGCAGACTTTGTGGCTCACTCTGTCCCGAGCCAGCTGTAGATGGGGGCCCCAGCTCCGTCTGCCCTGCCTCAGCCCCCTGTGCCCTGGGCTGGCCATCGGTAGGCAGCTGCTGTCTTCCTGACCTCGAGCTCCTTGCCTCTCACAGAAGCATGTTGTGGAGACATTTTTTGGATTTGATGAGGAGTCCGTGGACTCTGAAACGTTGTCTGAGACGTCTTACAACACGGACAGGACAGACCGGACCCCAGCCACGCCGGAAGAGGACTTAGATGAGGTAAGGAAACTGCAGTACACTAGGGGACTTCACACCTTTGTGTTGTACATCAACAATAGTGTTGGCCAGGGATGATCTCTCTCTGGTGGTCAGTCCTGCCATGCCTTAGAGCCTCAGAGCAAGGAAAGCCGCCCTGGCTGCCTAGAGGGCACCCAGTGAGCAACTCCCTCAGAGCTGATCTCCCGTGAGACTTAAGGCTGCTAGAGAAACACCCAGTTGCTGAGCCCAGTACTTACAATTGCAGGTAAAATTACACAGCTTGTTTCTTATCCCCCACACGTAGGTGACAGAAGTAGTCACAATTGGTGACTTTCCTAAATTCCAGGCAATATTTAATATAGACTTCTCCCTGGTGCTGCAGCTCACACCAGGCTTCCTCTGTCTGTCTGCTGTCTGTCCTCCAAGCACCCTTCAGCGGCTGTCCCCTGAGCCTAGGTGACAACTGGCCCTGGTTGTGGCAGGTGCTGGTGGAGCTTTCTGGTGTCACGTGTGCCCTGTTAGGAAGTTCCATGCAGCTTTCTGCTTGAGCCTAGGATTGCCCCGTCCTCTGTCTCCCTGTCCCCTTTGTCACCCTGTCCTAGCTCCTTGAGCGGCCACCTCTTGTTCTCTGTGTGTCTCCTCTCAGGGTCCCCATGGTTCGGGTCCATTCAGGCTTTACTATGGAGTGCCTTCTTGAATGGCATCAGGACCCTCAGGAAGATGGACCCCTCTTCCAAGTCAGCCCACTGGCCTTAAATTCAGTTGCTTATGGAGTGGCCTACCCATGTGGGAAACGCCACAGGTGTCATGTCCAGTCTGAGTGAGCATCTGGCTAAAATTTGGTCCAATATGATCTCCGGTTTTTACAAACTTGTGATTCCTGCAACAGTGACTTGCTACATTAGTCACCCTGCACTGTCCCCTCATGACCACATGGGGGCTTCACACAGAGGTGCCCTTCAGTCATCTGCCAGAGCAGAAACTCCCAGACCAGAGGGTGTTTACTAAATTCCAGGCAAGTGGCCAGAGGGACACCCTTCTCAGGGTGAACCTTTACCTGTCCAGTCAGGCTGGCTCCCAGGAGGCCTGTGAGTGCTGGGTTGGGGTGAGGAAGTGGGGGAGGAATTTTCTCCCAGCAGCCTTCACTCCGGGTCCTTCCTGTTATTTTCTGGTATGATAAACTCACTAGGCATTTGTACGTGCGCTGGAGAGACGTGGGCATTTGCTCCTGTTTTGACTCTGTCCCTTGAAGTCACATGAAGTCATGAATTGACTTGTTTGTTTTGTTTGGTTAAGACCACAACCAGAGAAGAGGCTGACCTGAGGTTCTGCCAGCTGACCAGAGAGTACCAGGCTCTGCAGAGGGCATATGCCCTGCTTCAGGAGCAGGTTGGGGGGACGCTAGATGCGGAGCGGGAGGCCCGGGTAAGTGTGTCCCCTCGTTGATGGGGAGGGACAGAGACTGGGGACCCGGAGGGGAGGGACCTAGAATCTTGAAACTGAGGGAGGTGAAACAAGACCCTCCACTTTTCGTCTGCTGTATGTTTGTAAGAGACTTACAGAGTTGAAGGGGATGGACAAACAGCTGAAGGACTTGATGCCAGGCCTGATGATCTTAGTTTCATCTGCCGAACCCACGTGGTAGAAAAAGAACTGATTCTTGCCAGTTTTGCTTATGACCTCCACATATGCAAACACACATGCATGCACACACACACACACACACACACACACACACACACTGAATTAAAATAGAATGGAATTTAAGGGAGTGATGAAGTTATAGACTCAGCCAGCCTTTCAGGCTTCAGACCTATCCTTGTCCCTGTAGAGCCAAGGCTCTCCCCTTCATGCCCAGTGTCCTCAGGGAACACGTTCAGGAGTTCTTGGAGCACCCAAGGCACAGACAGGTACTACAGGTTCAGGGGATACATTGTGGTACTGGGATGAACTTTTCTGGAAACCTCCTACCACTGACCCTTCTCCCACCTTGAAGTCTATAGTATTTGCATGTATCACTGGGAGTGCCAGAGACACCAGAGAGCCCATACTGGCCTAGTGCTGTCCCATGTCCCCTTTCTCACTCCCATAGCCCTGTGGGCCAGGATGAACCAACCCCATGTCCTGCAGAAGGAACAGAGACTCTGGAAAGTAGCAGCTTGCTTGAAGATGCCCCGATGGTTCCCAACATAACTGGAGCTGGGACCATGCTATTCTGGCTCAGAATACTCTAGAAACAGTCCTGGGAGTCCCATGCAGGAGGGCTTGGGTATCCTAAAGCATACATGACACCATGGTTTGTAGTTCTCAAGAATATGGAAGGCACGGGCACGAGCAACCATCTCCAGAATGAATTTGGCACTCAGGGATCAGGGTGCTATCAGTCTCAGGGGGTGGGTGGAGCAGACACACAGGGAACAAGGTCCCCAGGGGATGGAGCCATTTCTGCCGCAATGAATGACCAGTCTGTCTTTCTGGGCCACAGTAGGTAAATGTCTGGGCTCTATCTGTGCTTAATTTCTTCTTGTCTTTCAATGTCATCCACTTGCCCAGTTAATGGAGATTTCACAGTGAAATGCATGCTGTGGGGCATGGTGGTATATATCTGTAGTTCCAGCACTTGGAGGCTATAGCAGGAGGATTGCCATGACTTGGAGGCCAGCTGGGGCAACATAGTGAGTTCTAGGCTAGTCTGGGCCATAATTCGAGACCTTGTTTCATAATTTAAAACGAAAAGGAAAAAAAAAAGGTAGAGTTCCCAACTTTCCAGATGACCTTGAACCCCTGATGTACCTCCTGAGAGCCAAGATTTCAGGCCTCTGACAACACACCTAGCTTGGGCTCCTGACTTCTGGAAAGCAGGTCACATCTGTGTCTTCCCATTCCTTGTGTCAAGGTGTGGCTGTAGCCAAGTAGCTGTGCCTCCCGGGACTAGGGTATATGTGCCTATGCTGGTCCCTGCCTGCTGCTTCTTGCTGTAGGGTCAGCCAATCAGTGACTTCCATGATGTACGTGACTTGCCTGGTTTATGAGGTATTAGGTTTTGGTCTTTGCTGTAGGTGACAGAGAGCCCCATTAGACCACCAAGCAAGTAGAACAGCTGTCAGCAGCTGGATGATGCTGAAGGAGAAAGCACTGACCTTGTCATAGCTGGCTTTGGGACCCTGAGGCATCCAGTTTGGGAAAGTTCATCCCAGAAGAGGGTGGCTCCTCTTGCAGGCTGCCCTTTGATTGTCTTTTACTGGGGGAGTTAGAACCATCACCCCCATGACCTCTTACTTCCCACTTTATGACAAGGCTTGCAGATGGACTTCAGAGCCCTCAAGTGGTTGCAATGTGAGCATATGTGCAACAGGACCCTCCTACCCGCCAAGTTGTCCGGCTGTGCAGGCACTATCTGGTTGGCAACCTGACTCCTTACCTCTGTGTCACCTCTGCAAGTGACTTGCTCACTTCCTGGTCTTTCTACTTCCAGACTCGGGAGCAGCTTCAGGCTGACCTGCTGAGGTGCCAGGCCAAAATTGAGGACTTAGAGAAGCTGCTGGTTGAGAAGGGACAGGTAAGCGAGAAGGCCATGCATGCACTCTGTGATCCTCATGGCTCTGTCCCCACGGTGTCCCCTAGGTCCCATGGTGTCTCTGGTGTGCCAAGAGTAAGGGGGAAGTTCTGTGGAGGAATCCCCGTGACCCTAGGCGAGCCTGTGTTGCCGCAGTCAGAGTGTGGTGCCCTGAAAGCTTGCCTGGCTTCTCCTTGGTTACCAAAATCAGGGAAGCAGAAGGTAACTCTCTGAGCAGAGACTAGGCCAGAATCTCTTTTGACTGGCGCTGGAACCTGAAGAAAAGCTGCTGATTTCCATCAAGATTTTAATTGCCTGTGTATAACTGAAGTGCTGTGGGCCACTTGGCAGGGCCCGTAACATAGGGCTGAGACTGTGACTCCACCATGGGAGTCTGGGTTGGTTATCTGCATGGACTCCCCTCTCGGATTTGCTTAGACCTGGCCCAGGGGGCAGCAGGAAGAGAGAGGCGGCCCTCAGGCCTTTCTTGTTGGTGCCTATTGTAAGCAGAGTGTTATCTATTTTACCTAGTTCCCTAGGGATCCAGTACCAGAGGCGCCATTCTTAGAACTCATTTCCTGTCAGCAGTCAGGGGATTGAGGAGACTTTCTCTGTGTCAGAATAGCTTACTAGCACAAACTAGTCACATGGCCCCATGGGCCTAAAAAGGCTGGGGCACAGGCACAGGCATGGGTTTCTGTAGGTCCATTCTCCTGTTCTCAGTGAGAGACTGAGGCATATGGAGAGGGCTAAGGTTTCTCTCTCTCTCTCTCTCTCTCTCTCTCTCTCTCTCTCTCTCTCTCCCTCCCTCCCTCCCTCCCTCCCTCCCTCCCTCTCTCCTTCTCCTCCTCCTCCTCCTCCTCCTCCTCCTCCTCCTCTTCTTCCTCCTCCTCTCTGTCTCTGTCTCTCTCTGTATGGTGTAACAAGCTGCCTCCAAACGTAGTTGCTTGAATAGTAGGGTTTGATTTGTTCTGAGATCTGTGGATTGATGCCAGGCTGGGCTCTGCAAATGGTTGTTCTGTTGGTCTTGCCTGTCGTCAGGCAGGTCAAGTGGGGCTAGGAGGCCTTAAATGAGCTCACTCGCCACTTGTGGTCTGGTCACCCCTCCTCAAATAGGTATTCTGGTTTTTTTTAATCTGGTCGTCTGGGATGAGGAACCCCCTTCTCTCAAACACCACAAATACTGACCAGGCCTCTGCTCACATCACATTCATTAGTACTTGAGTAGGCAAAACATATCACAGCCAAGCCCAGCTTCAAGGTTGGAGTAATAGACGCCATCCCTTTGGATGATGAGCTGACTTGCAAAGCTGTACATACACATGTGGAGCAAAGGTCGCAGCCACCCTTGTGACCAGTCCACCAGACAGGAAGGTGGATGGACACAGCGCTATCTTCTCAGGGACTAGCAGCCACATGAACATACATGCAAAGAGCGTGCATGCAGATGTGTACAGCAGAGACATGGGGTATTAGGTAGAAGGCCCCCTGGAGGTGACCTTCATATATCTTCTGGACATTGCACATCTGGTGGTCAGATCCTAGGTCCACCTTGGCTAAGGAGTATTGCTGAATTCCAGCACTGGGTGAGACTGGCTCAGCTCCTGAGGAGTGGGGATAGGGGACAAGGTGGAGGGGGTAGACTTCTGAATCTAGGGTTGGCAGGGAAAGTGGGCAGGGTCACGAGGAGGAGGAGGAGGAGGAAGAGGAGGTGGAGTAGGCTCCCTTGCCTCCTGTATCTTCCTCCTCCAGCCTGATGCTGATGAGGGAGAGCCAGTGTTCATGGCTCTGGCCTGACACTGAGGATGCCACGGTCTCAGCACAGAGGCTGTGCTAACAGACTGCATTTGTGTGGAGTTGAGCAAAGCACCAGTGGGGGAGGTGGAAAGCCCTTTTGGTTATTCACTCAGCCATCACGGAACAGTGTCCTGTAGTGGCCCAGGGGACGTTGAACCTATGTGGAGAGAGCTAGGGAAGAAGGGACATCTCACACGTGGAGCTAGGAGGTCCTAAATAAGCTCACTCACCTCTTATGGTCCAGTCATTCCTCCTGCTGCTTTGTGCTCTCGGGACAATTGGAAGAACCCTGTTGTTCTTACCTGGCTGTGAAGGTTTAGAGGACGATGAAGTCACAAAGCCACTGCCCACATCTGGGAGTTGGTGGCTCGGTCAACACCGGAACCGGTGAATAAATACCCTATATTTCCTGCAGGACGCTGCGTGGGTAGAGGAGAAGCAGGTACTCATGAGGACAAACCAGGACCTGCTGGAGAAGGTAAGCTCAGGCCAGAGCCTCAGCTGCAGGAACCGACCCACAGAGGCCACCACAAAGACCAGGGTCCCATGACTCAACAGTTCTCATAGGAGAAGGGTCTTTCCCACTGGACTCAGGGACTGTCCTCTGGGACATAGCCCTTAGGTCTTAGAACCTCTAGAGTGCCTCTACGAAACAGGAAAGGGTGCCATCTCCCTTTGCTGTTGATTTGGGAGCCTTCCTGTTCCTCATGGGGACACCTGAGGCGGACAGAGTCCAAGGCAGGCCCTGGGTTCCCTCAGCTGGGTCAGTTCTTCTATTATATGCCTTGCCCTCTCACCATAGGCCTCCCCAAGCTCAAAGGGAGTTGGTCTGAATGTGTGTTGGCATGGACATTAGCTTCTCCTTGCTTGGATGGGTTCATTCAGTTATTGTTAAAGTAGATGCCAAGTTGTGCCACCAGGATCCCAGTGCCCATTTAGAGCAATTTGAGCCTCCCTCCCAGCATGCCTGTTTGCAGTCCTCCCTACTCCCTGCTTTCTGAGTCCCAGTACATTTGAGCTGTGTGATCGGTAGACTCACGCCCTATGCACACCTTCATGCCAGCAGAAGAGAATCTAGGGTGGGCCCTGGGTCTTTAGCATCCTGAAAGCCCAGACCTAAACCAGCAAGGCACATCTCCCAGGAAGGCGGCCTGGATCTGGCCCAGCTCTGTGGTGTCAGCTTCCCTGACCTTATCTTCCTTAAGGCATTGAGGGGTGGCTAGTCTTGGCCACCTGGTGGGCCCCGTATGTCAGGAAGGCTTTAATGGCTCTTACCTCAGTCCCACAGGCCACACAAGAAACTCAGTGTTTCCTGGTGTGCCCTGGGGTTGAGATGACCTGCAAGATAGCCCTTCTTTGGTCTTCTGACTGGAGGAGAGAGAATAGCTGCCACCTGGTACTCTCACTTACACTTACTGCCTTGGTGGCCTCTCTGATGTAGGTTGTAGGTACCACTGTTATCCTCTTTGGGTGGAAACTGAGGGTCAGAGCAGGTTCTGACCTGCATTCCTAAGCTCTTCCTAGGCTGCTCTATGCTCTCGGGGCAATTAATATTCTCTTAAGAGCCTTTTGGGGTGTTGGAGACATGAGCCCCCACAGTACCTGCTATAGTGGCATCCATAGCTTAATCCTGGGCCTGGCTTGAAAGGGCCTGGAGGGCTCTGGGAGCTGCACCCCCCCACACTGCACTCTTGTTTCCCTTACACTGACCTCAGAGAGGGACTCGGTAGCCCCAGGCCTCAGTTCCCCACCACTCATTTGTTCAGCGAAAATATAAGGAGTTTCTAGTCTCTTGGCCTAGGGTTAGTGCTATGGAGGCGAGCTCTGTCCAGCTACTCTCCCTCATTCCGGGCTCCCCATTTGACAGGCTTGAGGCCAGCTCTGCCCTTCTCTCGGTGCCCAGTTCCCTGTTTCTCTCAGACAACCCAGTGATGTTGTGTGTTGTAGTAGTGGGATCCCCCCAGGGGATGGGGTACAACCACAGAGGCCATTAATGTCAAGGTGTCTTTGCCCCAGATTTACAGGCTGGAGATGGAGGGGAACCAGCTAAAGAGCGAAATGCAAGACGCCAAGGACCAGAACGAGCTGTTAGAATTCAGAGTGCTAGAACTCGAAGTAAGAGACTCTATCTGTTGTAAGCTCTCAAACGGAGCAGACATTCTTTTTGAGCCCAAACTGAAATTCATGTAAAGCTCCCTGCCGTTCCCAAGCATGTGTGAAGGGACGTGTTACCGTTTCTCTCCTTCCTTCCTCCGTTCTTTGCTTCTTCCTCTTTTTTTTTTTTTTAAACAAATCTGTATGTTCGGGATAACTTCACTGCCTTAACGTGTCCTGGGGAGGATGCTTGCGACGTCTGTGGACCTGTACCAGAGCAATCTATTTATTGCCTACCGCTTGTTTTGCACTTAATAAAATAAGTTGTTTTTGCAATATTTTGCCTTTTTTATTTGTGTTTCATTTCCATAACTACTATCCTGCATGCAGCTGTTGGGTGTGCCTTCCGCAACCCCAGCCAGCAGCACTGTTGCAATGGATAACACACCTTTGATCTTGCATGCAGCAGGCCTCTTCTGAGATAGCAGGGTCTGCCCAGGCCAGCTCTCTTGACCCCTGCTGTGTTTAACAGCAGTGTGGGCCCATTTTCTGCCTGCCAAAGCGAACTGGAGGTAAGTGGAGGCAGGCAGGAGGATGTATTTACACAAGGTGTTAAACCGGCTACTTCGCTCAAACCCTTCTGGCCGGTAAATACAAACCTGGGCACTGCAGGCGTTTGAACTTAAATTGTATGCGATTCAAACCGCAACTGAAAACTCCCAGACACTGCACGCGTAGGAACCTTGTCCCTCTGGGAACTCCACAGGGCAGTGACTAGGACTCTGAGGGAACACTTGGGGAATTTGTTGCTTCCAGTCAGGATCGTGCGTCAGGTGTGTTACTGTATTGCTTGGCTCTCACGGCCCCTCATCCTCCCATTCTGCTTCTGTTTAAGTCATGAGCATCCTGAACATCTCTGCACTTGGGGCGAGCCTCCACGGGGCTCTTGCGACACCGTGCTGCTTCCCCAGCCGACACCATCATTGCATGTGTGACTCCTCTCCATTCACGTGGGTGCCTTCTCTCATCTGTGGCTTCTCTGGCTTCCTTTTCCTTCCTTCTGTGGCTCAAGCCTTGTCCTCCTGGAAAGGATGGGCCAGGTGGCTTTCAACTTATGCTGTCACTGTGTCTCAGCTCCACCCTTTATTCATCCATCAGAAGTTAGAAGTCATGAGGTCACGCTTAGTACCCCACGGCTGTGAGAAAGCCTTTCACACATCCCTCGCCAGGCCACTTTCCACTGGGAGTTCCAGATACCACATGCTTTGCCCGAGCTTCCCAATGGCCTTTGGAGCCACTGGGAATCTGGTTTATGACTTTGTTCATACAAACCACGGGCTGCTCCGCCCCTCGCCCCCCCTTCTGTGAAAAGCCCATTGGTTGAGTACCTCTGGTGGCAGGTGTGTGGGGAAGTAAGTGGTTGTATCAGTCTTGGCTCGTAGAGCAGTGCTAAGTGAGGTGAGCCAGCTGGAGGCTTCCTGGAAGCCCACTGTGAGCAGCCCCCAGCCCTCCCCTCGAGCCTCGCTCAGTGTGTTAAGGCATGTTTCCTGGGTTCACACTGAGTTCCATCACTTCTCTTGGTGTGATTATAGAGGTGTCCTAGGTCTGTAAGTTATTGTTGCTGCATTTGCTGCACCAACTTCCCCATAGGAGCTTGATCTGATGTAGAATTTGAGAGGGTGCCAACCCATCATAACTCATCTGCCAGTGTCACGGGTATAAGCCAGCTCCATGTAGAAAATGCACAGGGACCAGTGTGCTGTTCTGCTAACATGCTGTAATTCCTCTAAGCATCAAGGTTCCCTCGGGCCTTCCATAAAGTACTCATAAGGTGTATGGCTGATAAATGTCTCTTTTGGGACATCTGGTCATAAATCTGAGGTGTGTGTGTGTGTGTGTGTGTGCAGAGAGTGATCACAAGTCTTGTTAGTGTGGACCAAAGAAACAAAACCAAATTTAAAAACTCCAAGCTGAGTCACCCATTAGCATGGAAAGCAAGGCGAGTCAGAAGTGGGCCCCGTTCTGCTACTCACTAGCAGGGGACCTCAGGCTCAGCCGTCCCAAGCCTCCGTGCCTTGTGAGGTAGCCTGGGCCTCCCTTGTGATAAGCAAAGTGCCCTGCCTAGAATCTCCCCTGTGGTGGCTGGCGTCTGTTCTCTGTTGAATCCGATACACTGTTTTGATTGAACCTCCTCTTCTGTGACTTCTGGGCTTTGGATTGCAGCAGGCAGACCTGTGAGGCCCAATCGTCTTGATTCTCCCTAGCGGTAGGGAAGATGCGAAGCTTCCAAAGGAAGCTTCCAAGGAGGCAGGAGGACACCACGTGTCCCATGCCAGGACTGTGTGATCCGGATGTATGCCGTGTAGCTCCTCCTCTGCTGATAACTTGGGAAGATGGCAAGTGGTGAATGGCAGTCGAGTTCTGTCTTTAAACCCCGTCTTTTCCCCAGGAGAGAGAGCGGAGGTCGCCAGCCTTTAACCTCCAAATCACCACCTTTCCCGAGAACAACAGCAGCGCCCTCCAGCTGTTCTGTCACCAGGAAGGAGTAAAGGTAGCATGCTTGGGGGGTGGGGTATGTCCCATGGACCTGCCACTCAGGGGCGGGCTGAATACCTGGCGTGGTGGTAAAGGGGGATTGTGTCCTCAGGTCAGGGACAGAGCCAGTACTGCTGTGTTGAAAGACAGAGCTAGGTGAAAGGGTCCTGCAGTGTTACCCTTCTGCCCAGCTACAGGAAGACTCTAAACCCAGCCTTGCAACGGGCTGTCTCTTATTTGCACAGTGCCAAGCCCATAACCAGGGCTCTGCTATAGTTGGCCACAGGCAGAGTCCTCAGATGCCCAAGAGCTTAGAAAGCAGGGTTGTACTGGAGTGAATCTCAGGATACAAACCATAGCTACGCCTTCTCCACCTGCCCCCGCAGAGCCAGAGGCTGGGCCCCACCGTGGCTTCAGAGCAGAAAGAGGCATGTGAGCCATGGCGCTAGAGTAGGTGTGGGTCGTATGTACAGCTCACATGAGAATGAACATTGGACATCTTTTCCAGGGTGTGAATATCTCTGAACTTATGAAGAACTTAGATATTCTTGGCGATAACGGGGTAACTATGAGCGGTCGGTTCCCGGTTCTGTGTCCTTGTTTTGATTGGGGGTGTTCTGTGTGGCTTTTTTTTTTTTTTAATTTTTTTTCTCTGATTTAAGATATCTGAGAAGTACAAGGGAAGGCTTTTGTATGGCCGTGTCCCCGTGTGGGTGGTCGGGTCCATACTTGTTAGACTTGTTAGAGTGGGGTTCTGAGCTGAAGACAGCCTTACAATCTGTGAGTGAACAGGGGACCAGCGAACCTAAAGACTAAGGGACATACAGACGCAAGGTCCCATACTCAAGATTGCCGAAGTCGAAAGGTGATGTCTTTGCCTTCCGAAAAGACCGTCTTTAATGAGGCACTATTTCCCCACGTGTCGGTGCCGCTCTGTGACCTGTCTCCACCTAGAGGGACTGGAGCCATGTCCCTCGGATGGCTGACCCCGGCTGGTTGTTGACTGGGGGCTGATAATCGGCACACACCCCAGAAGGGCTTGGCACTGACTGTCTGCCGTGTACTTGGAACCCAGTGTCAACGCCCTTGCCCCTTTTTGTGTTGTAGAATTTGAGGAATGAAGAGCAGGTTGCAGTAATCCAAGCGGGAACTGTGCTTGCCCTGTGTGAAAAGGTAGACCTGGCAGTGTCCTTGTGCTCACATCTTGTCCCAGCACCCGCCACCATAGCAGAAACTGTACATCGATGTGTCGCTTTATTTGGGAGCATGTGTGTGGGTCAGTCTGCGTCTGCATGTACACATGCATGCCTTTGCGTGTTCAAGATGGAGCACCACACATGCTCACTGCACAAAGGCTTGATGCTCAGGAGGAGTGCACACCGCCCTTTGCAAGGAAACAATCTGTGACGTCTGCTTTATTTCCACCTAGTGGCTCCCATGCGCATTCTCTTTCCGAGTAGTTAACACGCTGTGTGTCTCTCCTGCTTGCTAAGCTATCTGGAGTGGCTCATGGATATGTATCCAAATGGCATCGATGTCATTCCATCACAGATACCCACAGAGAACTTCATCACCTTTCAGTGATTCAGCATCCAGGGAGTGCCCAGCCTTTCCTATTTACTAGTGTGCCCTGAGGGACAACTTCATAATAATACACTTCTGTATGCACTGGAGAGCCCACTCATGCATTCCGGACAGGAATCCTGGCCAGATAGTAAGACCACTTGTCAGGGTTTGGGTAGGGCCTGGAGTCATAACCTGAAGCTGTTGGCACATGGTCTATTTCTACATATAATGTGGCTTTTACTAGGAATGGGCAGTTGGTAGACACCACACCCTGTGAGGTCATAGTGGTACTGCGTTTGAGTGTATACTCAGAACGGTGAGATTTCCAGTGGGCTCCAGCAGTTTCTTTTTCCTTGTGAAGCGTAATTACATTTCTTTGGAAGGTTTTCTATTCATTCATTTGCCTGTCCATCCGTCCATCCATCCATCCATCCATCCATCCATCCATCCATCCATCCATCCATCCCATAAGCATTTGTTGTGACTGTTCTTTCTGCGTATGCTTTGTGTATTAAAGATGCTAAATTTGGGCTGGTTTTTTTTTTTTTTAAAGAATACATCGTGTCTTCTGTGCCTCCTACAGTGAGCTAGAATATTGAGATGCACACAGCTTTTAGTAGAGTCTTTCCTGTAGATGTTTTTCTTTCACACAGTCAGACTCTGGAATGCAACCTTGGGATGATTTAGATCGGATTCCTTCCACAGTAGGGCACTTAAAGTACAGATTTCTCCCCTAGGGACCTGTTCATCCCCCAGCCTCAGCCAAGGAAAGGACACAAAACGCTGAGATGAGACACCGTGACAGTACCTTGTCCCAGGTCACATGGTTGGGAAGGCGGGTGGTTGGGTAGCACTCTGAGCTTTCTGTTTCTGCCCCTTCTCTGGCCAAGCTTGTTTTCTCCAGTGGATGGTTGGGTCAGTGAGTCACACTTGGTTGGCTGGAGGCCATGAGAAGCAAGTGTCTCTCACAGTGCTAGGCAGATTCGGTATATGACAGTTGTCATTCGCAAAATCAAATGTGGTGTTCCAGCCCCTTATAACACAGGCCATATAGAATCACCTAAGTGCTGACTAAAGATATCTGTCTCAGTATAGTCTGTATTCATGGATCATGTCAGTGTTCAGTTCCTAGCGAATCTCTAGAGAGTGAGGAAGACGCCATGTTTGCAAGCTCCCTGTTTCCAAAGAGACCTCTCCTAGTTTGAGTCTTGGGTCCACTACTTGCAGTTCAGGATCTGATGGACAGAGTAGGACCAGTCTATGACTTGGGGTATCTGGCTCACAGTGGGCTAGGACAGTGGACATTGGTAGGTGCTGTATCTCCAGTCCCTGGGTTGTCTCCCGGAGCAGGGCTGTCAGGGTGGAAGGTGGAGACCTCACTAGGAACAGGTTTCAGGCAGCACAGGACCACACCTGTGCCAGCAGCTATGCTAAGTCCAGCACTATAGAACCCCGGGCCCCTCAACCTCTTGCAATCTCTTACAGATGAAGAAAGGAGGCCTGTCTGGCATCAGCTAGTCTATGCTTTGCCACCCCTTGCCTGCCTCTGGCTTGTACTCTACCTACCTTTGCCAGCTTCTGGCCAGCTGACACCCATACGCTTCTGGGCGCCATCACCCCACAGCACCGACTGGCCTGGCATTTCACTCTGTGTCCTAAATACTAGAGGGAGAGCCTGGCTGTTTGGCTGCCAGACCCTCAGCGCCCCATGAGAAAAGGAGAGAGCAGGGGGGTTTGTCCACGGCTGATACCCGTGGGCAGAACTCTGGCCTTCACCTAGGTTCTCCTCAGACTTGGCTCTGCCAGACACTGCTTCAGCCATGTGTCTGTGAACTAAAGTGAAGCCGGTGTGGATGCTGCTGTTTATCCTCTCCTTGCTTGGGGAAAATGTTCACGAATAAAGGTGGGAGCAGGCTGGGAGCTGGGTCATGGGCCCCCTGAGAATGCTAGCCAGATAGCCCGGTAACCAAGATAGTCTTTTCTAGCTTGGAGGTGGAGGTTCCCTGAGATGTGGGCATCTTAGTGCTATGGCAGTGACAGTCAAGAAAAAAAAGAGACAAATGGCTATAGAGAGCCTGACTGCACACAGTACCAGCAGTATGGATGTCAGAGCCTGACTGCACACAGTACCAGCAGTATGGATGTCAGAGCCTGACTGCACACAGTACCAGTAGTATGGATGTCAGAGCCTGACTGCACACAGTACCAGCAGTATGGATGTCAGAGAACTTGGTTAGGAGTCCTAGGAATCTCTCTCCACCCAACACACCCCACTTAAGAACAAAAACTGCCATTTGGCACACTAATGAGCCCCAGCCCAGCTCTCTCTTAGCAGCACTAAGGCCATTTCTTGGTATTTAGACAGAGTGCATCCCAGTCTGGTCAGGTGGTCTGATATATAATGGTCTCACATCAGTCAGCACCCTGCTTCTTGTCCCCTGTGTACGCCTTTCTCCTGTCCTCTCAGAAGTTTTCTCAGGCTCTGGGCTGCAGGAAAGACCCATCAGATTTCCTCTGGTTAACTGAACACAAGGCCAGCAGCTACACCAAGCTTAACTTTAGCCCAAGTGTGAGCCTACAGAGAGAGGCTCATATTAATACCTGAAGGGGCCTGTGGCTCATCTGTGGTTCCCAGTCAGACATGCCTCTTTTCCATGAAGTTCAAAATCCTTTGAGAAGTAGGCACAGACCTCAGGAAGATGAAAAACACTTCAAAAAAAAAATCAAAACAAAAACAAAAAGTCCACTATGTTCTGTTCTATTTATAAGAAGGGGGTGGAGGGGTCAAAGGATAGACCTGCTAGGCTTTCATCCAAAGTGCAGCTTTCAGAGCTGTCCCTGAATCAATGTAGGGGAAGAGAGAATCCACTTATAGAGGAGTTCCGGGCTCTTCAACCTGAAGATCCTTTGCATGGGATTCAGAGTTGACTTGTTTGAATTGCATCTGCCTAGAAGACACCCAGTTTCTGGAGCTACCCTAGTGACCAGGCTCCCCTGCTTCCTGTCCAGCCAGATCTCTTTCCTCCTGGGGTGGGAGCAGTCTCCCCAAGAGAGTATGAGGTCAGTGGACAGAAACCCCAGTGAGCAACCCAGAACCCAGCTTTCTTTTACTGTCCTGTCACTGTCCTTGGTCCTGAAAAAGGTATGTGTGGTTTTTAAGACTGGAAAGTCCTTCTCCCCTTTGAAATTTAATCTCAAGCTAACATCAAACTTTGAAAAGCACAGTGCTCAAGGCTGGAAGATGGTTTAGCAGTCAGGAGCACTGATGGTTCTTGCGGGGGACTCAGGTTCAAATCCCAGCACCCACACGGCATCTTACAGCTGTTTATAACTCCAACATCTGACTGTTACATGCATGCAGGCAAAACACCAATGCATGTAAAAATAAACATAAATTTTAAAGGACTATAAAAAAAAGCACAGTGTTCTAAACTCCTCATCAGAAACATCCATCCTCCTCACAAGAAGCTATTACACAAGCTGTGTGAGGAGGGGCTAGCTCTACACACGTCTGCTGCTTGTCCCTGGGGCTGCTGAGGGCCAAGCTGACCTTGATGTTGCGGGAGGAATCTCTGATCCTGTCTTTCATACCTCTCCAAACTCTGTTGTGTCCACTTCTATCCATGCTGCGCCTCCTCCACTCCACAGAGATTTCATTGTCACCACTGTGTGGTTGACTCTGCCCTGCAAGAAAAGCAACAAAGGCAGATGTGCTCCCACCAGGGGTGCCTGGAGAAGTCTAAGTGGGTAATAGTGTCCTCACGTGAGCACCAGGAAAAGATGATCCTATGGCCTCAGGAAGCAGGGCAGGCTTCTTAGAGGAGAAGCTAGTTTGAGATTGGTCATCTGGGTAGATGTTAGCTTGGCAAAGACCTGGGGCTGATCCTGAGGTCTGAGCTACTGATGTCTGAGGAGCAGGTACAAAGGCCCTGAGGTATGAAATATAGCTCATTCTGTCTGAGGAGTCAAGTGCGTTTTCAGACAGCTAAGATACAAGTGGCTTTATTTTTGATGAGTGATAGTGACAAGTGACAAGTGGGGGTGTGTGCCTCACTGTGCAGCCCTGGCTGGCCTAGAACTCAAAAGGTCTGTCTGCCGGGCCTTCTGAGCGCTGGAATTAAAGGCATGTGCCACCACTCCTGGCCAAGAGTGGGTTTTGTGGTGGCAGAAGAGCCTATTGAGTGACCACAGTGATCCTCAGGAGGACAGTACTGTGCTGGCCTTGTCCCTGCTGTTAGGAGCGGAGGGTGTTTGGTGAGATCTGGACAGGGTCAGAAAATATCCATAAGGATGTGCAGCCAGGGAAGGTCTGGGGGCCATGGTAGGGTCAGCCATGAGCTAGGTGTTGGGTGGGGCTCCGATATGGGTGGTGACCATAGGGACAGAGTGTGGTAGGTCTGAAAAGCAGGAAGAGAGCATAAAATACAGCAAGGAATGTCTGGACTGAGTGAGAGGATGAAGGGCTGAGACAGAGTGAAGGGCAGAGGTCTGGTTCTAGGGCAACAAGAGTTTGTGGTGTTAAGTGGGACCTCAGATATGTAGCCAGAGGAGGAATGGACCAGGCACCGTAGTGTCTCCAGAGAAACTATGAAAAGCCTCATGGTCTGGAAAGAGTCTTGGGGTCGCCAGGCCAGACTATAGGGCTTCACAGATAGGAGCCCAAAGTCAATTCATACTCATTGTCAAACCTGAATACTCCTGGGTGCCTTTGACATCCACACCCATCCCCAAAGTTCGCCTAGTATAGGGACACACTCTCAACATCTGGCCAGACACAAGAGAGATGTACTGCAGCCATCAGGTGTGAACCTCATGTGGTCACTGGCACATCTGAAGGTCCTCCTGACTCTTGACCACTTTCATACCCATGTGTCCCCACCCCACATGCATGTATCCCCCCTCCTTTCTGCATCTTGATCTCATAGCAAACCTTGGAACTATCATGGGAGTGGCTTCCCAGTCCTGCAGGGTGGGTACTAGATTCCCAGTCCACAGCTGTGTGACTGGACACAAGACTTGAGGCAGCCATTACGTCTTCACCTGTAAGATGGTAGAGCTGCCGCCTACCTCTGGGATAGGCATGAGAGGTGTCACATGGATGACACACAGGCTTCCCAGCTCCTCTCCACTTATGAACTAGATCCACACTTCCAGACACCCCTTTGAACACGGGCCTGGCAGTGCTCACACAGCCATAGCCGTGAACATGCACAGCTGTGTGAATGTGTATCGTCATTCATCCCATTCAACTGTCTGTATGTGCTCCGAGGCTCAGTCCCTCCGGCCCCCCCTCCCCCGGCGGCCCTGCTCACTTGCCTATGTCCTCCTGTCCTGCTGTTTTCTAGTGGCTGAAGCAGATAGAGGGAACAGAGGCAGCCCTCACGCAGAAGATGATGGACTTGGAGAAGGAGAAGGTAAAGATTCCAGCACCTGTGGCAGAGGTGGGATTTTGGCTTTGTGGGAGACGCAGAATCATCGTAGCGTTCAGTCCTTAAGGTTCCATCTCCTTTGAGCCATCTCCTTTCTCTTCCTTTCCCAGTCACCCAGTTTTCAATTGAACACTTATTTTTTTTTCTTGACCCTGTGCCCCATCTTGGACTCACAGGCCCTTGGGTTACATGAGTGCATCTTGAAAACATTAGTGATGTAGTGTGACACATGGACCCTGGTCTGAGGGGCTTCGCAGATGCATATACAGTAGAGAAGCTTGGAAACCCAGAGTTGGTCTTCCTTGGTTATGTACTGGGTGCTTTAATGCAAGCTTGGTGGATTGTGGTCATGAGGGGTGTTATGCTCCTGGGATGCCCTATTGGGGGTGGAGGGGACAGTTGTCTGCAGCTCAAAGAGTCAAGAGAAGCTATTCCAGAAGACCGGTCTCCAAAGCCATCCAAGACCAGTTTGTATTCCAAGTTCAACTGAGAACTCATTGAAGGGCTGGAGAGATGGCTCAGCCATTAAAGGCTAGGCTCACAACCAAAAATATAAGAAAATGCATTGAAGAAAGGGACTGTCACATGGATCCAAACCAGCATGAAGTGTCAGAGAGAGGCCCTGGAGAGGCCTTAGGAACTTGGGTTTTTAGTTACCCCTGATATCAATGGCACCATCTGCGAGGCACTAATCCTCTTTGGCCTTCTTTTTCCTCACCTATAAAATATAGGGGCTACAACATGAGTTCTGGCTCTAAGGCCTCATGGGTATAGAATGGGCATGTAGTCTGCTCAGACTAGGCCTGTGTAGACCAGAAAGCTTCAGGTAGTTTTTAACAGTAAGATTCATGGGGGGGGGTTAGGTTTGTGTGTGGGGGGGTGCAGAACAGCCTGGGCAGGGGATGGGCTGCACCTGGGAACTATTGAGACATTCTTCAGAGGCCCCAGGCCACAACACAGGGGCTGGGGACTTCAGGAATATGGACTGGGAAGCAGGCTGCATATGAGGTCCCTTCCTTGTTACCAGATAGCCAAGAGGAGGGGGAGCCAGAGTGATGGTATCCCTGATCAGGGTTCTCGAGGACAGCCTGGGTGCCCAGGGCAGTGAAGGCTTTTCGGGGAGTTCACACAGGGCAGTCAACAGTTCAGGGCCTCCCTTCTGGGTCTCTGGGGGGGTAGATGCAGAGCCTTCCTGCTGTTGACTTGCTCTGGCCAATCCTAATGGCGGCCTCTCTTTTCTAGGACCAGTTCAGCAGGCAGAAAGGCTACCTGGAGCAGGAGCTGGACTACCGGAAGGAAGCCCTCGACCAGGCCCACCTGGTAGGACCGGAAGTGGGTTTGATACTTTGGCTTTCTTCTCTCAGCCTCTGAGGCTGCTGCTTCCTGCAGGGGAGCCCACCAGGCTCCCTGTGCACACATGACCGAATGACCAGCAACTGTTCCAAATGAGCTGTGGTGGTTTTATTTTTTTAAGAACACTTTTTTATTTATATTCTTTTTTGTTTATATTCTTTCATCATTCAGACTACAGTTTCCCTCCCTTCCCCCAGACTCTCCCCATACCTCCCTTCTCCCCAAGATCCACATACTTTCTGCCTCCCCTTAGAAAGGAACAGACCTCCCAGGACATCAACCTAGCATAGCATAACAAGCTACAATAATACCCATCACATCAAGGCTGGACAAGGCAACCCCGCAGGAGGAAAAGGGTCCTACAAATAGGAAAAGAGGACAGCCATTGCTCCCACTCTTAGGATTTCCACTAGAACATCAAGCTACTCAGCCATGACATACATACAGAGGACCTAGTGCTGACCTACTCAGGCTCCCAGATCTCTGTGAGCCCCTCAGAATTCCCAGTCAGTTGATTCTGTGGGTTGTGTTCTCATGGGTGTTGCTGACCCTCAGCTCCTCCAATCCATCCTCCCCTCCTCTGTAGGACTCCCTGAGCTCTGCCTAATGTCAGCTGTAGGACTCTGCAGCTCCTCCCATCAGTTGCTGGATGAAGTCTCTCTGGTCTCTTTGAGACAATTCTGCTAGGTTCCTGTCCCACCACACTCTGCAGGCAGGACAAACTGTAGGTCAAAGTTTTTGTCCCAATTTCTCCGCTTGAGACCTTGCCTGGTTATAGATGATAAACTGTGGCTTTTACAAAGTTTATGATCTTGATAGTTTTTTTTTTCCCATACTAAACTAGTAGTTGTTTGAGCTGAATGAGAAAAGGCTTTTGTATATGCATGTTGCTTCATAAATGTTTATTTATCTTTAAAATTCCAAAGAGGCTTATGATGTAGCTTTGACAGTAGAATGCTTGCTTAGCATGCATTACAGCCAGTTCAATCCCTGGGCATGGTGGCACCTGTCTGAAATCCCAGCACACAGGATTAGAATTTCAGTATCATCCTCCACTATGCAGTGAATTCCAGACCTGTATCAAAAAAATCCCAAAGCAGGTTTTCTTTATTGTTATTATTATTATTATTATTATTATTATTATTATTATTATTATTATTATCAGTAGTAGTAGTAGTAGTAGTAGTAGTAGTAGTAGTAGTAGTAGTATATCTTTTTACAGTCCAGTTGTTATCCCCCTCTGGGTCTGCCCTCTTAATGTTCCTCATCCCATTCCTCCTCCCCCATCTTCAAGAGGATGTCCCCACCTCCACCCTACCAGACCCTGGGGCCTCAAGTCTCTTGAATGTTAGGTGCATTTTCTCTCACTGAGGCTAGACCAGGCAGTCCTCTGCTGTTCATGTGTTGGGGGGCCTCATATCAGCTAGAATATGCTGCTTGGTTGGTGGCTCAGTGTCTGAGAGATCTCAGGGGTCCAGGTTAATTGAGACTGCTGATCTTCTTATGGGGTCACCCTCCTCCTCGGCTTCTTCCAGCTTTTCCCTAATTCAACCACAGGGGTCCCCGCTTTCTGTCCCTTGGTTAAGTATCTGCATCTGACTCTTTCAGCTGCTGCAGGTTTTCTTGTAGGTAGGAACAGAGATGGTCCTAAAGAACAAGGAGGTGAGGAAGTGAGCTGTGGCCAGATGTGTTCAAGCAAATGGGGAGAGGTTTAAAGCCCTGTGAAACCTTGTGAGGTTCTCCAGAGAGTCTGGCGTTTCCCTCAAAGTCACAAATCCCTCACACCAAGAGCCATTGTCTCTGGTGGGTGATGGTCTAGGTTGTGGGTGGGACATTTCCAAGATGTCATGGTGGAGGGGAAGTCAGTGCCACTCTGTGGAGGACGGGCAGCACTCAGCATCAAACGGCATCTTTCCTGTCACTTTTGGTTCCTTATCCTGCGATGTGGCCAACAACAGCACTGAGGGTAATGAACGGATGAGAACGGCTTAGCTCTGTCCCTTCACCTCATCCAGTCTTGGTCCTTGTAAATGCCCATGAAGAACACACCCTTATTGCCCAGAATTGCCTCTCAAGCTTGTTTAGCATCCCTGAAGGACAGCCCTCAGGGAAGCTTCGGGAACTTAGTTGTCCCCAAGGGGAGGTGCATTAGGTGGAAAGCTGAGGGTCCTGATCCTAACTAAGGTCCTCCCAGGACACAGTGCACTAAAGGACAGCTGCAGTGCTGAGAGAGGTGGGGATCAGCCATTGCAAAGTGCTGTGGTTCACTGGGGCCTCTCACAGGACAGCGATTTGGAAAAGGTGACCCCCAATCATAGGACTGTGTGCAGGCAGGTTCAGGACCTTGAGCATGTTGGCTCTTAGAATACAACCCTACCTTAAATGATCCTGGTCCCTGTAGAAGTTACAGCTATTACCGAAAAGCACACTAAACCTCACCTCAAGTGCACAGCACGGACCCAGACGGGTATCTATCTATCTTGTGAGATTCTAGACAGTTCTCTGGGGGTACCAGATTCACTTAGAGCTTGGTCTATGGACCTCTTACCTCCTGCATCCAGGGTGGTTAAGGGAAGGTGTGGGATGCATGCAGGTCTTCCTTTGTCATGGTGTGTATACTGAGGAGTGGAAGCTGGGTCTCCCAGAAGCTTGGTTGCTGAATGGAGAAGGGTAAGCCAGAGTGTCAGATGGGGAGTGTTGGCTGTCCTATGCATATGCTCCTGTGCCACTTGGGGCCCGGGCAGAGGCCACACAGAATCCCACTCTTCTGCTTTCTGTTTCCCTATGACTGAGGTGACCCTGGGGAGAAGGTGGTCGTGTCTGTGGCCAAATCCACGGTAGCCCAAAAGGGCTAGGATCTATCTAGCAAGTCAGAGCAATGGTGCAGATGTGAGAATTGCAAAATCTTTCCCTGGGTTGCTCTGTCTCGTATTAGGGTGGTTGTCTTAGTTAGGATTTTACTGCTGTGCACAGACACCATAACCAAGGCAACTCTTAAAATTGGAGCCAGCTTATAGGTTCAGAGGTTCAGTCCATTACCATCAAAGCAAGAACATGGTGGCATCTAGGCAGGCATGGCGCAGGAGAAGCTGAGAGCTCTACATCTTCATCTTAAAGGCCGCTAGCAGAACACTGGCTTCCAGGCAGCTAGGACTAGGGTCTTAAAGCCCACTCCAACAGTGTCACTCACACCTACTCCAACAAAGCCACACTTACTTCAACAGGGTCACACCTAATAGTGCCGCTCCCTGGGCTGAGCATATACAAACAGTCACAGGTGGGTTCCATCACATGGCTGCAATGTTTCTTAGCCTGGGATTCGAGGCTTTGTGGCAGCAGGAGAGAGACACTATTCTCCTTTGCCTCTGGGCACCATGACAAGGAAATTGTTGTGCATCCAGCAGAGAGTCTGATGTAACTTCACTAAGAATTCAAACCCTGAATGACGGGACTGCTACAGCCAGCTCCATGGTCTCCTATAGCATTGCCCACAAAGGCCCCTTTACTATGTGCAGGATCGGGGATGGGTTGGTGGGTAGGACATTCTCCCTATTTGCTTCCAGTAAAAGCTTCACTCTCCACACAGCTGGTAAATAAATCATACAACTGACAAATAGTGCCCCACTGGCTTCATTAGGATAATGGGTGAGAGTAATTTAGAAGCCGAAGAGAAGATAAATTCCAGTTAAATGGATTTGTCTCAGGGAGATGTTTTTCTCTCTTCTTGCCCTTGCCACCTATACAGATGAAGGATATTTGCCTCTGTCCAGAACAGAACACTCAGTGGTGTGTGTGTCTTGGCCAGAGGGACCTCCACATGCTCTGCTGGACCCTGCACGCTGACCTTCCCTCCCTAGTGTGACCTCTAGCAGCATCCCGACAGCGATGACTGTCTGCCTCTCTCTAACCTCGACCTTGTGGTTTGGGCCATACAGAAAATCCAGGACCTGGAGGCCACCTTGTACAATGCACTGCAGCAGGAGCCAGGGCGAAGGGCCAGTGAGGCACTGAGCGCCAGCCAGCGTGAGGACCTCCAGGCGGCTGTAGAGAAGGTGCGCAGACAGCTCCTGCGTCAAAGCCGGGAGTTCGACAGCCAGATCCTGCGGGAGCGAATGGAGCTGCTACAGCAGGCCCAGCAGGTACTAGCAGTGGCCCCTACAGTCTCATTACCCAACTCGTACATTCAGTATATCCTGGGTCCCTGACGACCTGCTGCTGCTTGATGAACATCAGGTACCCAACCTGGATGTTGTGTGGAGAGTGACAGGTAGGAGAAGTTCTGCTGGCATAGCCTCTTTTCTTATGGCTGCCTGTCACAGAGTAGAAAGCATTCCTTCCTTGGTGGCTGTGGATACACAAGGCACTTGGATGTTGTTAATGGTAAACTTGTTTTCTCCACTGACTGTAATGTATCCACAAAACTAAGGTGTTTCTTCCACCTCCCTCCAATGCTCCCTACATGGCGTCCTGATGCACAGGGACCACACTGCCTCAGGAACTTTTAGCTGTTAGGTTTGGGATGGCCAAGAATTTGAGAATAAGACTAAGAGCCTGACTTGTTACTTCTTGGAGGACCTAAGCACATCTGTGAGGTTCATACGATGCTGAGCAGAGAAAAGAAGGTTCCAGAACCTTGATGATAGCTGAGGGAGGAGAAGCAGAAGAGATGAGCTACACAGCTAGGATACATGCTTCGTGTTCTTCAGAGACTCTGCCCACTTGTGGCATCCCCGTGAGGTGCGTGAATGCACACACATCATGGCTTCCACCAGCACTACCTGTCTCTGCCCTTCTGCTTCCCTACAGCCCCCAGGTCCCTACTGCATGGATCTTGGACTCTGAGTGATTGAGGCCAATTCATCTTCTTGTGCTGCTGGAAGCCTAGGTGCCCCCCCCCCCCCCAGCTCAGGCCTCATCTCATGAGTGTACGCTGTCTACACTGGACATGAGCAGGTCATGGACTTTACAAGCAAGTGAAGTCCATTCCTCTGTAACAAGTCGGAAGACAGAGTTCCTCTGGGGGACTGCCTGTCCTCTGGGTCTGTCCTTCAGGGATTCCATGCTGAACCACCATAAAAGACATAGGCCAGGTTTTTGTAACGCATGACTCGATGTGTTTCAGAAAATCCGGGAGATGGAGGGCAAGCTGGAGCTGCAGAGGCGCCAGCTGAAGGAGCTCGAGGAAAAGGTAGGTGGACCAGGAGTGCTGGACCAGGTTCATCTTTAAAACCCAGGCTTCCTGTTCCCCAGTTCATCCGTGGAATCCAAGGCTTCCACAGGCAGATGCTGGGGCCACAGCGTCAGGCATCCATTTCAGCGTCTGGGTGAGGGTTGGTTCAAATCCCTTCAGAAAGGCTGAAAAGGTGAGCCATATTAAAAAGATGTAGCCCAGTCATCAAGACCCAGGTCAGTGAGAGACCCTGTCTCAAAAACAAGATAAACAACTGCTGAGGAAAGGAACCCAGGGTTCTCTAGTTCCCCATGAACATACACACGAACACACCTACACACATGTACCTACATAAACAACCATGCACACATAGACACATATACATGTCAACACAAAATAGATAAATCAAAGGTAAGTAAGTGAATGAATAAATGAATAGATTATGCCTTACATGCAGGAAAAATAAAAATAGCAAGTGTCTGGGGGAATAGTCAAATGGTAGAGGACTTGCTTAGCAACAACAGAAGGCCCTGAGCTCAAAATATTAGCATACAAGCTGGGTGTGCTGGGGCCTGCCTTCAGTTACAGAACTTAGGAGGCTGTAGTAGTGGGATCATGGGTTCAAAGCCCCCATCTCAGGAGACCAACCTCTCTCAAAATTAATATCATGCGTATTTATATAAGTTAGCAGAGTGCTACCCATCTTCACTGAGACACGAATACTTAAAACATCAGTCCTATTAAACAAACCCTTTCAATAGCGTAGATTATATTCTATTTTTTTGTTTGTCCATATTGTAGTCCCACCTTCAAGAATACACCTAGTATAGTGCCTGGCGTAGGCAGTGTGAGAAAGAGTGAACGAACGAATGAATGAATGAATGAATGAATGAATGAATAGCAGTCCCTGAATTTTAGCTCTTTTCACTGGGACAGAGAGACATAGTAATAATGAAGTCATTTGTATTTGTAGTTATTTTTGCATTAAAGATCTTTTTTGCTTCTTTTTTTACCTCTTTTTGTGAATGTATGCATGTATGTGTGTTAGTGAGGTCTATATTTGTATGTGTGTGAGGTGCATGCATGTATGTATGTGTGTATGTATGTATGTATGTATGTATGTATGTATGTGTATGAGAGGTACAAGTATGTATGTATGCATGTATGTGAGGTGTAAGTATGTATATATATATATGTATGCATATATGTATTATGTATGTGTGTGACAGGTGTATGTATGTATGTGTGTGTGAGGTGTATGTATGTATGTATGTATGTATGTATGTATGTATGTATGTATGTGAGGTGTAAGTATGTATGTATGTGTGTGGGCACATAATGAGATGTATGTGTGTTGATGAGAGTGCCTGTGTGCACCCACAGAAGCCAGAAGAGGGTGTTCGATGTTCTTCTCTACCACCCTCCAACTTTTCCTAGGAGGGAGGGCCTCTTGCTGAACCTGGAGCTCGAGATTTTCCCACTAGCCTGCCTCCACCAGGCCCCAGCAATCCTTCTGACTGCCACCCCATCAGTGCTGGGACAACAGGCATGTGTGGGATGAGAGACACAGGGCAGGCAGCTCACGCCATGACTGAAGTAAGCAAGACCATGCTGTGGTGCCACTCCAGGCTTGGCACTTACCAACTGGCCAGATGTGATGATAGTGGATGTGTCTAATGTGTGCTTAGTGAAGTCGGAGACAAACACAGCATCACAGACTAAGCAGAATTCCTGGGAGAAAACAATACACACGGCAGAAGAGGAACTCACACCTGCCCTCAACAGTTCTTGCTCACTATCACGGGCATCACACTGTGCACAGCAGTAGATGCACATACCAGTAGCTGTGCCTATCAGCCTGGAGAGATGGCTTAGTGGCTTGGGCAGCTCACCATCACCTGTATCCACAGCTCCATGGGTCTGATGCCCTCTTCTGGCTTCTATGAGCATTGCACTCATGTGCACATACACACATATACCACATAATTCAACAATAAAGTCTCCAACAACAAACAACAACAATTACCACTTCCAGATCCAGTTTAACTTTGGGAAATAGTAGAGTGAGTTGTTTTAGACAAGCCCTTTTACTAAGAATTGAAAAAACGTAAAAATCAATCCTCTCAAGGCTGGGCATGGTTGTGGTGCGCACCTGTAATCCCAGTACTTAGGAGGCAAAGTCAAGAGGATTACAAGTTCAAGGCCAGTCTGAGCTGCAAAGTAAGACTTTGAAAAAAAAAACTTTGCTTAAGATGTTTGAACGCATCCACAGGAGTGAAAAATGTCAGGCCAATATCCAGAAAGAGAGGGTCCCAGAGACAAACACTTGCACTCATCCCAGAAGAGAGAGCTAGGGTTATGTGGATGGTGGTCGCCACCCTGTGCTGCTGACCTAGGCAGACTGCAAGGCTAGTTGAGGACCACACAGGCAAGGTGGCTGTACTATGATTGTCACCACTTCCTGTGACACCTGCTAGCTGCACATCCCTTGAGGACTGGATGAAATTTCACTCATCTCTTCCTCTGAGGCAGAGAGTAGGGTGGTCATAGACAAGTCCAGGGGGAAGTCATAGTTGCATAGCTTATGTCAAAGAGCAAGGTGGTGAGGTCGAGCTTACATCTGTGGGGTGGTGAAGACACCTGTGGGCAGAGGTACAGGCATTCTGACCCAGCCTGCTTTGCGGGGTGAGGCTAGTGTGCCTGAGAAGACCCTGTCTGAAACCTAAATGAGGATATGGGAAAGCCCAGAAAGAAAGACAAAGGCCACTTCAGGGCTGAAACATGCCAGGCCAGCTTTGGGAAAGGAGCTTGACTCTCCTGGGACAGCAGGGACAAGGTGCTAGAAATCACTGGACAGCAGAGTTTAGGGCTCCTCATCAGTGGGGAAGACTTCCTGGTGGTTGTCAAATACTAAATATAGGTGATGGGGAGAGAGAAAGAGAAAGAACGCTCCTTGAGACTCCTTGAGGGACAAATATATTCTCCCTGAGACGTTAAATTCAGACAGGGCAATCCCTAGTCACCCAGTATGGAGCTTCTGAGTGCATTACTGGCTGTGTCTGCAGGGGGCACCAGAGGTCCGTGTCCAGGCAGTAGCTAGCTGGGTTTTTCCATCAGTTCCCTTCTGGGGAACCCTTTGAGTGGCTGTGCTAGATCCCAGAGTTCCATCTGGCAGGTTCCCAGTACTCCCCAACCCTCTAGGACTGTTGGGAGATCCTGAGGGGAATGTCAGGTCAATCCAACGGAGATACTTTGGCTCCGTGGCTGGGCTCAGGATAGACAGAGATCCTAGAGCTGTAAGTGGAGGGCTTCTGACTGCTCTGAGAATGAGACTCTTTGCCTCCCTGGGTGGCAGCAAGGACTCCATTAGCGAGGGAGGTGAGTGGGGGTGGGGTTGGGGGAATGAACTCTGCTTGCTGTTCCATCCATAGGCACCTTGAGGGCCATAGCCAGATGTGACAACTGTACAAACACGGCCACAAGGGCTGCCACCACGGGGAAGCACCTGGTTCTCACTTGGATTGTTTTTCTGGTCTCTCAGAAGTTCTCAGAGCTGATATGTGGATGGCTCTGTCACCATCTTCCCAGGACAGCATGCCCAGGCCAAACACACAGCAGGAGAGGCTGAGTGACTGGTGGATTACTGGTTGGCTATGTGACAGGCCTAACTGTCACATGTAGGTTCTCTCAGCACTCCCTGCAAGTGATCATGGGAAACTCTGTGGCTTGTGATCTTTCTCTCCTTCCATGGCCAGTCTTACTTACAATCCACAGGATGGTCTCACTAAATCCTCCTACCGAGCCTCAGTTTCCCCATGTAGAACATGAACTATTCTGGGATTACCTCTTACTGCTTTTGATCCTAGAGATTGGATGGAAGAAAATGTTGATGTTATTTGGATTTTTACTTTTCTCTACAAACAACAAAGGAAACTATGGGTTTTTTTTTTTTTAATTCCCAGATGGTGGTCATATATATTTTCTCTAATGGCTACTGATTCTGTTTAAACAGGGCAAGTCACAAGTAGATTAAGAAAAAAATATTCGTTTGAACTAACTAATCTGTCTTTTCTGGTTTCTGAGGGTATTTTGTTTCTCAGCAGCAGTTCTCTAAAGTTGACTAGCAAAGGAACATGATGTTTTAAATATTAACAAATCTCTTTCAGGGGGCAGTGTAGGGAAGGATCACTTGTCTGCAGGTTGGCCAGGCTGCCTCCCTTGCTCTGCCCACTATAATAACATATACTGGTGAAGCACAGAGTGACCTTGGGCAAGCCCTTCCCTGGTGCTGCCCTGTACAGCCTTACTTTTATCCCCCGAAGTCTCTGCACATGGCATAGATCACACCTGGCAGCTGGGGTTGATGGGATGGATACCTGATAAATGTGTAGGGATAACACACTGAGCAGATAAGGCTGGAGGGAGCAAAGGGCACCTCCTGTTGGCAGCCCTCCGCTCCTCTCTCTGCTGCCCCCTAGTGTCATAGTTTTGTAAGATGCTGTCAGTGAAGTCCATACCACATCTCACATTTTTCTTTTCTTTTTTTCTCTCCTCTTTTCTTTTCTCTCCTCTTTTTTCTTTCCCCTTATTTCCTTTCCTTTTCTTTTCCCTTCTTTCCTTTTCTCTTCCTGTTTTCTTTCGGTCTTACGTTATAGTTTTTGTTCCTTTTTTTGTTTTTCTCACTAGCATTCATTCTGTGGCCTTGATGACTCCCATGCGCCGAGAACTCGGGTGTGTATCCTTTCCTTTCTATTGGCTGATACAGAGCCGATTGAGAGAGGAGGTTGATTCCCCTCTGGCTCTGCTGCTCCTTGGGGGATGAGGAGCCTTGAGAGCAACCTTGTTTTGGATTCTCCTGCTTCATCTCCTCAGGGGCTGTGTGGTCCTGGGTCCTTGGGGTCCTGCCACATTGGCACATGGTGAAGATTGCTGAGAAAGAGAGGCCCCAGGGCATCCCATCCACAGAGTTTATGTCCCATTCCCAAAGCTATCTCCAGTCTGGTGTAGTTCCTGCTCTGTGCAAAGTGACCTTCAAGTCATTTTCCAGGTCAAGGAGCAGCAGGTTGACAAGCCAGTGGCTCATGAAACCAGATCCCTAATGTGACTGCACAGTGTCCAGAAACCAGCAGTCTCTGGCTCCTCCTCACCTCTGGATCTCAACCTGTATGCCCAGTTATGATGCCTGACTATATTCAGAGACCTGAAGACTGAAGGCATTCCAGGATCTGGCCCTACCCTGGCTGTTGATTCCTTGTTTCCAAGCACCCAGCTTTCAGCCTGAGTTCCTGCCTTTCCATACTCTCCCAGTGCCCAGAATAGGGCTGCCCATAATACTGCCCATAATAGGGCTAGACTCTGCCAGGACCTCTGTATTTTGGAGTCTTGACCCTGAATCTGATCTAGGCTGAGGATCCTTGAACTCCAGGGTACCCTTGAGACCTACTAGGTCCCTAGATGGACCACCCAATGTCCTTAGTGACGTCTCTGACTCTAACACTAGCTCACAAGGGCTTAAGTTAGGTATCTTCTATGTTCCATTGCCCGGGACATATCCAGGCACATGATGTTTGGTCATGGTATAGAGAGAATGAAGGGCTATCCTGGGCTCTGGGAGACAGCTCACACCATGCTCCAGTGATGGAGTCTGGGGCTTGGGCTATCCAAATCCTGCTCCCTTTTTTTTTCTGGGTTGTGGAGAAGGTTCTCTGGGCAACTGTCAAGAGAGATAAGGATGGTGTGGGCTTGAAGATATACCAGGTCCCCCTCTACTCTTCTTAGCCTTTGAATTTTGTTTCACTTCAAATTATCTCTTAATCTTACAGGCTAGACAAAGAACTTTTGGAATCACCTGAGTCCCCGTGGTGCCCCATCCTCACTGAAACCAAAATCCAACAGCAACAAAGCTTTTCAAAGTCCAGAGCCTGAACACAGAACTTACACACATTTGGCAGTCACTTAAAGGGGAGGCCTGGGGACCTGGCCAGCCTCCGCTGTGGAGCTCTGCAGGACAATGGCGAGCCTCCCCAGTATCCCCACTATGACATCCTCAGGAGCCAAGGGACAAGGTCGATCTGGATGGCAGAAATCGATAAGTGCAATTAGTGGAAGCCTAAGACATGGGAGCTGCTACCTTGGGGGATAGGCACGAGCCCTGTCCCCGTGCTGTGTGCCTCCCTGAAGGCACCGAGAGTGCCTAGATGGACTCAGACAGCCCCTCTGCCCCGTGTACATAAATCTCCATGGACTGAATGTGTTCTTCTGGAGTCTGTCTGCCAGAGCAACCAAGGAAACCTCTGACTCCATGCATAGCTGGACTTGCAGCTGGTGGCCAGCAAGAGAGAGTTGGAGTCGCCAATGTGGGGACCCTGTGGATTGTAGATTTCTGAGGAAAGCTGAAGGCTCTGACACCCTTATAGGTGTGACACTGCCTAAGTCCCAGGGCATGGCTGGGCCTAAGACCAGGGAGGAGTGAGGACGGAGAAAACAGACCCAAGCTATCTGTTGTAATTTGTAGGGACATCCTAAGAAGGAGCTCAGGCTGGTAGTGCAGCACCCAGAGGCTCTGAGTTCTGAGGTCTGAGGCCAGGAGCACCCTTTACCATAGAGAAAACTACCGTAGAGCCTTCACTGCCCAGGATCCTTGGTAGAGAGTAGAGTCATTTCCTCAGGTGTTGGGGCCTCTCAGAGCAATAAGGGATAGTAGAATAAGGGGTAGTGTACCCTCAGTTCACTGGGAACTAGGTGCTAGAAGTTGACTTCAGGAAGAAATTCCCCAAGAAGTAACTGTGGGATGTTCCTGTCAATCTCGGGCAGGTAGAATGAGGCACCTCCAAAAGGAACCTGCCTATGTGGCTATACTCTTTCAAACTTCAGGTGGAGAGAATGTTAGCCATCAGACTGACAGGGTGAAGAAAGGATAGGGTGGTGAGTCTGGGTACAGCAGCATGTGGTGGGTTGTGATGAGACACGGCGGCCACGGGCCAGATGAAGCCTCTTGCTCTGTAGTTACAGGACCAAGCAAGTGGCACCATGATTTCCTGGAAGCAAGAAGAATGACTAGGGTTCAGATCAGGCCCGTTGATGGAACCATGGAGCAGGGACTGGACACTGTAGGGAAGCCAGATTCAAAGACAAAGAGGCGAGGACGGTGCTCTGGACGGAAGAGGGGCTGTCCAGACAGGAGGTCATTCCGGCAGCTATGAAGTCTCCAGCTTGAAGCAAACATAGCAGGATGGCTCAGAAGTGTTGACTCTTTGCTGAAATCTGAGTCCCCCAACACCTGTGACCCATAAGCCTCTGCAACCTACCAATATCCAGGCACTTCATTAAATCCTAAGGAATCTATCTTTAACCAGCATCTGAGTCGCTGAGTCTCAGGAGTGTGGGCAACAGTCAGGAATATGGAAAGCATGCCTGCTTTCTCTGATAGGAGATGCAGGGGGGTGCGATTCAACTGACTTCTGTAGACAGTCATCCTGGGGCGTCCTAGAGGGTCAAGGCAAAGTCCACCACTTTGTCCCTGCAACCATCTGTCTAGAATCCCTGCAGGCTGTGCTGGAGGTGGTCCTTGTGCCTTCTGTCCCTACCTACTGTGAGGGAGAGGGCATCTGCCTGGCCTTTTCACTCAGCACCTTATATGACAGTGACACCTTAACTCTGCAGTCAGACCCATTGGGCACTCCCAGCTCAGTCATTTCCCTGCTGCAGACAAACAGTGTCCTTGCGACTCCGAGGAACACAACTGACAGATCCCAGGCCATGCCTCGTGGAAGAGCTTCTGTGACCACAGCGGGATGGGTGGACCTGCGTCATTCCACAGGCCCTCTGACATCCCGGCAGCAGCTGGCAGGAGCAAGGATCTGAGACCCTCACGGAAGGGTCTTCCCGGGAGTATTCACGTTGCTTGGTCGGGGCCAGTGTCCACCCTCTTCTACCCCCAAGGAAGCCACTCAGGCCTGAGAATTCTGCTCACACAGACAGGTGTGCAAGCTTCCCAGGTCCCTATTGTTATCTTAGGCATTTCTGCCAGAGTCCCTACTGGGACGTACAGTCTCAGGGCTCTTGCCATCAAATGCCTGTGTGGTTTCCAGGAGAGCAGAGCTGCAGAGCCAAGGCTCCAAAGCCAAGGCCACACTCTTCTGTAGACAGGAAGGCAGGTGGAATTTTCCTTCACTCTTCTTCCAGACTCACAAAGAGGATGAAACCCATAGCTCATCCTATGAAGTCTTCAAACACGAGGTTCCACCTCTGTACCCCAGTCCTCTAAGCCAGCGTGGCATGGTGATCTTGAGCAGGACAGAGAAGCTGGGGGGCCTAAGCCAGTCTGTCATCGCTGCAGCCTGTAGTGGCTAAGTGGGGAGGCCCCGGCTGGGGCCAGGGAGCTAGATGAGCTGAGGACTGGGGGCCTTCAGCTTTAAAGTGGAGGGTGCCCCTAAGGCTGAAATTCCTATGTCCTCCCAGGTCCTCTTCACTTTCCTTGATCTATAGCTGGTCATGGGGAAGTTTAGTCAAGCTCCCCTGCTAAGCACAATGTAGAGCTCCAACCCCACCCATGTGCTGTGCAGAAGCCAGGGCCTGTGTCCTAGCTCAGTTCCACACAGAATCCACCCAGCCTGACATCCTCCCAGTTGCTTCCTACCCTGGCTATGCAGGGACTACATGCTCTGGCCTGCTTCAGGTCCCTAACCAAGGTCATGTTCCCTGAAGAATTACATGGCTGCTGTTTCCTTTGGATTCCCTAGCCAGAGCCAGGTGACTGCCTGGCAGTCCCAGTACCATGCAAATGGGTTGTTCTTTTATTTCTCATGCTTAACCTCAGCTTGTTAAGGGACTCCCACCACGGAGCAGGAAGCCCCAAGCCAGGCACTTTGGTGTCTTTTTCCTCTACCAAATTGTCAACAACCCCCCCCCCCAAAAAAAAACCCAAACAAAGAAAACAAGCCTCAAACCAAAACAAACCAAAAAATAAACCAGCAAACAAACACCCCCATACAACCAATATCCTCTGAGGGGTTTCTGCAGATCCCAGTATGTGTCCAGAAGAACCCTTCTCTGGTAGAAGGTACTAGTCTCAAGGCTGAACTTGCCTTTTCTCCTCCTTATCCATTCTCCCAAGGGCCAAGGTTTTAAGATAGGTGCTGCAATCATGACCTGTGTTCTTTCTGTGGCTATCTCTCAGTCATGTCTCCTAAGACATTGGTCTCTGTCCTTACAGCCACTCTCTTGAGGCCTGTCTCCCAAGGAAAACTGGTGTCCACAGGCCCAGGCCTCTGCCCAGCATCTATTTCTCTTTTTAATCTTTCCAGCTCCACCTTCTTTCTCCTCTATGACTCCGAGAGTCACCAGGAAGTGCCAGCTGCCTTCCGCTGACAGTTATCTTCCCCTGGCAGGTAACCTCTGTGGCCAGGGTTTCTGGGGCTCACATGCCCGTACTTGGGGAATCCTTCCCATGGAAGGGGAAGGAACTGTTTACTGTGTATGGTGTCCCTTTTCAAGGTGCTGGCCACTTGCCCAGGATCCTGCAGCAGCTAAGCAGTAAGTCTGATCACAGTGCTGACAGGTGAGAGCATGGCCCCGGAAGCATCACTATGCCTATCACATCCAGCCAGTGTTTAACCTGAGGATGTACTGGGCTCAATGGGCAAGCTGTGTGAACCCACTCATGTATCCTCTCACAGACGCAGATGCCTGTACTCCAGACAGTGTCTGGACATCCTTTGATGAGACACTCAGTAATGTTTCCAGATTCATACTTGAGACAGGATTCAAACCCAAGGAGTAAGGCCCCAGCACCTCTGATCTGAGTTGATCTTCCTGTCCCTTTAAGGCCGGTGTTTCCCATGGCCCATTCTGCCTGGCCTAACTCTGCTGTAGCTCTTCACCCCCTGTGTCCCCCGGAAATGTACTGTTGGGAACTCTGAAGGCCTCTCTACAAAGGCAGAAGAGAGAGAGCCACAGACTTCATTGTTGGAGAGCATGAAGCCCGAGTGGGGTGCATCCCAAGCAACCCAGAGGGGTACAGACAGGGTGCTCGGGGTGGGGTACACATGATTTCTAGACAAATCCTATTGGCCCCTAAGACCATAGCTGCTTCTTTCCAAGGCTGGGTCACCCCAAGTTTGCCCTCTGATAATCTGGGTAACCCTCTGGCTTCATTAAGTGGGTTTATACACAGATTACAATAAATGTCTACCTTCAAGGCAAGCGGCACTTGTACGAGAAGGGCTGGGAAATGGAGACAGAGTGAATGAGCAGCCGTGTGCAGAGATGGAGGAGGGGGAGGTATGGTTTCCTTTGAGTCCCTGGGGCACTACTTTAGAAATGATCACATCTGTATGCTCTGAGGACAATATGCTAAGAAAGCTGTCCTGTTATTTCCTGGGGGAAACAAAGCTTATTTTATAATACCCTGTTACCTCTCTGCCTAGTCCTGTCTGTGGTGTGGTTGATGGCCTCAGACTTTCCCCCCTGCAAATCCCTTGATGTCACCTTAGACTAGCCTCCTCCTTGGTTCTGAATGACCATAATTGCCCTATGCTCACAGTGAGATGTCCAAGACCCCTGAGTACCTGTGTGAGCATGGGCCCTTCTGTGTGCCGTGCGGCTAGCCACTCCTAGCCTATTGGCTGTGGCCTGGCGCTTGTCCCCAGATCTCTGCCTACATCTTCCTGCTGCTCCCCGCCATTCCCGCTTTTCTCATCCTCTGGATCCCTTCCTGACCCCGAGCACAGGGGGACTTGTTTTCTGATGCTCAAAGGCTCGTTTCATGCCACACTTGATCTCACAGCTTCTGGGCTACAACATGCATTCTCTGTGTGGAGTCAGACCTGGCTGTTCCTTCCCATCTGTAGGGTTCGGACAAGCTCTTCCACCTTCTGAGGTCTTTTGATTTTACCATCTCTAAAATGGTCATGAGGATGCCTACCCACCTCATAGGGTCACCAGGACAACTGGAGTAGGTGGGTTTGAGAGATCACTCAGTATTGCATTTATTTCCCACCTTCTTTGCCTGGCAGATTCCAGGTCCTTGGTAAGTATGTGCTATACTCAAACAGCAGCATGGACCGTCATTCATTACGGTTGGGAATGAGCTGTGTTTGCTTGGGAGACCCTGATGGTTTCCCTGGAAACCACTTCTTTCCTCTTTGTGTGCATTGCTAAGCATTTAACTCCAGGTGGCTGGTCTGAGCCACATTCTAGCTTTGCTGTGTTCTGGCAGAGCCAGCTTGTAAAATGAGATGCCCGTTCATATTGCATGACGTTTGTGTGGATGCAACCCAAGCTACCCACTCATGAATAATCCACCTGTCCTTGTTTTCCTCAAAGGACGTTTTCTGGGACATCCCAAAGGCACAGTAACCACCTCAGAATTTCCAGAAAGTCCACATTGTAGACTTATTCCATTTTGGCTAAGTCTGGGCCCGTGAAATGTTTCCGGGATGGAGCTGACAGCCCAGGGACAGACAGAGAAAAGCTTCAGCTATGTCATCAGAGGTCCCAGCATCGATGGCTCGGATGGGATAAATGTGGATGTGAAGATTGACACCTGCTGGGTGTTCCGAGACGGGGAGGAGAGTGACAAGGAGCAGGGATGCCTTCTAGAAACAGCTAGCAGCCTGGACCTGGACACGGGGCTACTCAAGGAGCAGCTAGAATCCTCCGAGCAGAAGCTTTTGGCAGCTGTGGACAAGCATATGGTATCAGAGTCAGGGCTGAGGAACAGGTGGGTATAGCCCTTTGAGCATTCCTGTGTGCGGAGAGGGGGCATTGATGAATCTCTCCCCTACACATGGTCCTTTGAATCCTGTCTCCAGCTGAGGTCCCAGGCTCACCAGAGGTGTAGCCCAGCCTCAGGTGGTCGTCTGCTCTCATTTCTGTCTGTCCAGGCCTGTGCTCTTGCTCACAGGTTTCCTCTGGGTAGTCCCTTAACTCTAGAAACAGAAGTGGCCCCAGAGTTGCTGAACCAGCTGTCTGTCATCTCTGTCTGGCCTCCCAGCTCCTCCGTTATCTTGGTACAAGATACCCTGCCCCCATCCCTGAGTTGTTTCTCCTGCTGAGCCTCTTGTATGGGCTCTGCTGCCTGGTGGAGTCAACACAGACCCAGAATGGCCATTTGAATCTAGGTCTTTTTTCCAAACCCTATTTTCTCTGGCTTTTTCCTAATGGCACCTCCCCTCCCTTTCTCCTGTCCCCCCTTATTTTCCTCTTTTCCACTCCCCTCTTCTCTTCTTCTTGTTTTCCCTTCCTTTCCCTTCTTGTTCCATCCCTTGCTGGGGATGAAACTCGAGGCCTTGAATATCCTATAGCAGCACTGTACTGCCTGGCCACACCCCAGCCCATCCCCTCCTTTCCCCTCTCCCTCCCCCTCCCTCCCTCCTCCCCTTCCTCCCTCCATCCCTCCCTCTCTCTCTCCCTTCCTGCCTTCCTTCCCTCCTTTCCTCTCAAGAGGCAGTTTCCATGGTCAGCTGGCTGCACTGTTACAGGCCTGTGACCAGTTGGAAGCATCATGAAGGATGGCTTTGGTAGAGGAACGCCGCTCTACTCGTTGTAGCCAGGAAGAGCAGCAGTGGGGTCCCCAGGGAATTTCTTGAGCCTGTGTGTCTTAGTTATTTTTTCTGTCACTGTGAACAGACACTCAAGTCATTAATGATAGGAGCACAGGTTCATTGTGGCTCACAGTGGGTTTTAGTCTGTGATGTGCATTCATTGACTTGGACCCATGGTCATGCGGGGCACCTTGGCGCAGGCATCTCTGCAGCTGGAGCCCAGGGTAAGGCCATATCCACTGTCCTCTTTGAAGATGCGGTACACATCTTTCAGGAAAGGGCCAGGGGACAGAGAAGTAGGATCTGTGGCAGGCCTGAAGGAGAAAAAGGACTACTCTAGCCTCCACTCTGGCCCAACTTTGACTCTCTCGAGGCCTGTGATGTAAGTTATTGCCTCCTTTTCCAGAGGGGGAACTATAGAGTCAGGGACAAGAAGAGCTGCAGTGTCTAAATGTCCCACTAGGAATGCAGACGCCCAGCTGACATCCACTAGGAAACAGCGAGTGCCTGGGAATACACACTGGACTTGCTGCAGTCACAGAGTTAATGTGTAGGGCCAGTGAGATGGTTTAGTGGGCTAAGGTGCCTTCCGCCAAGCCTGGTGACATGAGTTCAATTCCTGGGACCCTCCTGGTGGAAGGAGAGAATCAACCCTGTAAAATTGTCACCTGACTTCCACACATGCATTGCTCACCTGGCCTCCACAAAATTTAAAAAAAAAGTTAAATAGAGAAATGTTCACATGCCAAAGGTTTTAAAAATTATTATTATGGAAGTAATACAGAGCTGGGTGAAGAGACCCATAGCTGGAATCCTAGCACTTAGGAGCCTGAGCTAGGACGATTGCTGGGAGTCACAGATCAGCCTGGGCTATAGAGTCAGCTCTTGTCTCAAAAAAAAAAAAAAAAAAAAAAAGTGAAGTTAATTAGCTAATTCAAGTAAATGGATAAAACATAAAAATAACACAACTGAGTTGTTAGAAAATGGATTGGAATAAACAATCCCACTCCTATTTCATCAAACCGTGCTTCACAGTCATTTCTGACCTAATGCAGCAAAGTCATACGGGGTACTAGTCGCCCTCTGGCTCTGAGAGGGACCTAAGCCCTCAGTAGGTGTTCATGGTGAACATTCTGCTTGTTTTCTGAAGGAGATGCCAAGGCCTGGGATGGTGTGACACTGTGCTATACACCCCTTAGGGCAGTAGGACTTGATTCCAGGTACCCAGGAGTCTAGCCTGTGTCCACCATGGGCTCATATATTCATAACAGAGCATCTTAGATTCACAGTACTTTCTGTGGCACCATGTTGACAAGCCTCATGTGATTATTTTAGACAGAAAACAAACAAACAAACAAACAAACAAACAAACAAACAAACCACCCCTTGCCCTTTTCAGGGTCCTGTGAGTATGAGTGTCCTGTTCTGCCATGACAAACGGCACAACTTGGTTCTTTTTCTTGGGAGTAGCGTGATGGGATTGGAGACAGGACTTCACACCGCCTGTGCTGGCCTCCGACTCTCACTCTAGCTGTGGATGGCCTTAACTCTCCATCCTTTGGCTTTTCTCTCCAGGGCGCTGAGGTTATAGGCATGCATCCACGGTACTTGGTGGCTTAAAAACAGCCTAAAGAGATGGCTCAGTCTGGGAGGTGCCTGGTGTAGAAACACTAGGACCTGCGTTTAGATCCCACACCACCCAAGTAAAAGCCAGGGGTGGAACCGCAGTGCTGTGAGACAGAGATAAGGGATCAGTGGAGCTCACTGGCCAGCTGAAATAACCAGTGAGCTTCTCGCTCCATAGGAGGCTCTGCCTCTAAATAAATAAATAAATAAATAAATAAATAAATAAATAAATAAAGTGGAGGGTGGTTGAGGAAGACATCCATGTCCACCTCTGGCTTCATGCATGCATGCACCTGCACTCACATAGTGTTTCTTTTCTTTCTTTTTTTTTTTTGTTTTTTGTTTTTTGTTTTTCCAGACAGGGTTTCTCTGTATAGCCCTGGCTGTCCTGGAACTCACTTTGTAGAGCAGGCTGGCCTCGAACTCAGAAATCCGTCTGCCTCTGCCTCCCGAGTGCTGGGATTAAAGGCATGCGTCACCATGCCCGGCCTTCACATAGTGTTTCTAAAGCAAGCAAACAGGCAGGCAGGCAGGCAGGCAGACAGACAGACAGACAGACAGACAGACAGACAGACAGGAACCCAGGTATGGTTGATTAACAGCTCTGGGGGCTGGAAATTAGGATTCAGGCTTAGCTCAAGTTGTTAATAGGGTCACACCCAGACACCTTTGGGACTCTGACTCCTAGCTGCTTGATCCCTGCTCCTTAGCTGAGCATGCCTCCTCATCTCCTAGCCCACCTCAGAGCTGTAGCAAGCCAGGTGCCTCAGTGTCATTGAGGCTTTCTTCTCCACAGTCAGCTCCACCTTGGCCTCCTTCTGACTAGCTGGAGACCAGATGTTGATCTCCTCTCACAGACTTGACTTCACCTGCTCTGCAGCCTTCTGGACATGTGAAGGGTGACACCCTTCCTGTAGGGGCCAGGATCTGGGTGTATCTGGGGCCACAGCTTGGATACTGCACTGCGCTGATTGAGTCAGAAGCAGGTTGTCTTCTGAGGTCAGGGCACAGGTTGCTTCCCCAAAGAAAGAGAATGGCTTCCTTTTTCCTTTTCAACTCTCAGCACAGCTCAAAAGCAGCGAGAAGGCACCAGTTCACCTCCTCAGTGATTAGCTTGAGTGGACCTATTCAGGGGGATAGAGGGACCTCCCAGGGCAGAGGAAACCCTTGACCAGGTCTTACAGAGCAAGAACATCCTCTTTCATCTTAACAAAACCCTGTGAGCAGAGTACAGCAGCCTGTAGCTTACAGATGGAAATCTGAGGGTCATAGACGTAACCCAGTTAGGCCTCCATGGCTGGTAAAGACAGAGTCTGCCCCTCCCAGTGGATCCGGAGATCTGAGATGGAGGAGAAGGCCACTGGCTGATCTGGCTGGTCTTAGAGTAGATAAAGGGATATCTCCGGCTAACATTACCTAGCATGGAGGCAAGGCTAGCACTGAACAGGAGAAGTGGGTCTTCTGGTGGGGGCCATCCTGCTTTTGTCACCTTCTTTATTTGCAGTCAGGGTTTGTCCCCCTCCTGGCTAGGCACAGTCTCTAGAGTCTCGCTGTGCAGCACAGAGCCCTGCATGGTTCAGCCGCTCCCTGTGTTGGTCCTACAGGCTGTACCCAGCATCTTCTGTGCAAGCGCAAGCCACCCAGACGTGACCATGGTTTCTGTTTTTATCACAGACACCTTTTGACTCTCAGGCATTTCCTTAGAAGAGATGTGTAAGTTTGGAGCCAGCATGGAAGGAAGCAGTGAGTAGGGTTAAAAGTCAGCCCGGAATCCACAATTCTGTGTGACCCCGGGAAATAATCACTTCTCGGGTCCTCGGTTTTCTCCTGTGTAAAATATATGACCTGAAGGATGCTTAAGTTGTAACCATTGGTCTGATGGTGAAAAAAATTTTAATTAATTAATTAATTAATTAATTAAAAAAGAAGCTTCTGGCTGGTTGGCCTCCCCTCAGTGTCTCTCGGTCATCATGTAGGGCTGAGAAACACATAGGATTGAATTTTGTGGTAAGTGATGTTGGTGTGAGTGTGTGTGTGTGTGTAAACATATGTAGCATGGGTATCCATGCAACACCCATCTGCATCCATGGAGAGGCCCTGATAGGACATGAGTGTGTTTTCGTCCATAACTCTCCACCTAATTGCCTGGAAGCTCACATCTTGCCTAGGCAGGCTGAGTAATAAGGTCCTAAGGTCTGTCTGTCTGTCTCTGTTACAGGGATGGCTTTTATGTGGCTGCTGGGGATTTGAACTAAGGTCCTTATGGTCACTGAACAAGTGCTCTTACCCACTAAGCTATCTCCCCAGCCCTTGAGGTAGGACACAGACTCTCTAATGAGATAGGTATGACTGGCTTGGTGGCTCATCCTGGCCATCCAGTGGCTGGGAAAGTGGGAAGGGAATCACCATGAGTTTGAGACCAGTCTGGGCTACAGAGCTCAAGCCCAAGCTGTTGAAGTATGTGCATGGTTGACAATGAAGCCCTTAGACCAGCAGCTGAGCTGGACTGGTGGTGGTGGGGTTTATGCAGTCACCTGGATACTCAGTCTTCACTTTCTATCCTGAGAGTCTCCTGTTTTTCTTCCTGCAGGGTCCAGGAGCTGGAGATGTCAGAGAGGAGGCTTCTCTTGAAGGTGGAGCAGCTGAGTGCCTGTGTGGCCCAGGAAAGAAGTGCCACAATCCACGTCCAGGAGCAGCTGCAGGCACTGAAGGGGACACTGGTCAGCCAGGTTCATATTCCTTCCCCTTCCCAGTGCCTGGTCGTGTGATCAGCCTGGGCCTCAGTTTCTCTGTCTGACCTCTCCCTGCCTGCCTTCCAGGCCTCCCGGGGAAGCTTGGGTGTTGGTATCTTTCCCATGCCTGGGTTCTTGAGGTCGGGAAGTGGCCAGTGCAGGTCTCTCTCTTCAAATTGCTACATGCAGGCGGGGACAGAGAGAAGACAAGAACCTGTTCTTGGGAGGAGGAGGGACTTCAGTACGCTGTGGGCATGGCAGGAAAAAGGCACTCAGGGAACTGGGGACAGAACTTCCCAGACCTCGCTGGGAAACGTATTTGAAGTGTGGGAATGAGGCAGACTCTCTGTGGAGAGTGGCAGGTACATCGGGAACTCCAGAGGGGCCACTGCAGAAATGAGAAAGGCAGCTAAAGCTTTGGGGAGTAGGGAGGCAGAGCGCAATAGACAGCCTCACCAAGAAGTGAGTGGTTCAGGGCCAGGTTGTGGAGGCAAATCCTAGTTCTTCTGCTGAATTGGCTGTGTGACATTGGGCAAGTGACACAACCTCCCTGGGTCTGCTTCCTCATATGTAAAATGGGAACATGCTACCCACCTCTCAGGTGGTCACTCCAGCTAAATGGGTATATGCACATAGAACACCCAGAGAAGAGGGCACCTTTTAATGTTATCTGCACTGGCCATTCTAATCCATCATAAGACACTTTTCAGGGGACAGGTGACGCAGGCCATATTGTGGAAGGAATATATAGCAGATGGACCCACACCTCTGCAAGAGGTACCCAATGATGCCTGGGCACCCAGCTTCCGGGCTTCGGGGGCACAGCTTAGGGGTCTTAAGATTGCAGGGTGCAGCCCATTCATGGGATGTGAGCTCAACACAAACAGGCAAGAAGGCATGCCCTAAAGGGAGTAGTTTCTCAAGTCTTGGTGTGTGTGTGTGTGTGTGTGTGTGTGTGTGTGTGTGTGTGTGTATCTGACAGTGGGCAGTTATGGGACAACCAGAGTACATGACATGGTATTCACTGAGACAAAAATGTAATGTGGAAAGTCCAGCTCAGCTCAACTCAGCCCTTGGGTACTAGTTGGCCAGCCTGGAGTCACTCTCACCTTTCCCCTGATCACTGGAGGCAGACTCGGGTTCAATTGAACCCTTGGCTCACCTGCCCTTAGCCTCTCAACCCTAGGGGAGTCTTCATAGAAGCAGGGTACAGGCTGTGCCTCTGCAGTGGGACATGTGGTTCCTCTGAGGAGACACTGTAAGGGTGTTTTGAGCCTTGTTCTCTGTACACCTGGGATTCCCAGGGAAGTGGGGGACAGTCCTGCAGTGGAGATGCTTGTAGTATGGTGGCAGATGAACGGTGAGGGTGGCATGCAAGCCACTAATTGCATTAGTGGGATGAGGGGTGTTGGGGATCCCAGGGAGCTAAAGATCCTTTTCACATGCTTCTCCAATGTTATCACATGTCTGTGAGAAACGCTCTGTGATGGTGGGTGTGGGAGGGTCCAGCCCACCGTGGGCAGTGCCATCCCTGGGCAGATCCTGAGCTGTCTAAGAAAGCAAGCTGAGCGCAAGCCAGAGAGCAGTGAGACTATACTCAGGCAGACCTGTCCAGAAGCCCATGTACAGACTCAGTGGTTTGGTCAGGGTCAGAGGTGGTCCAGCTGCAGCCCAGCCCCCAACCTTGACTTCCAGCCTTTATGTTTTTGTTGGAGATTTTGGAATGTAGGAGTTAGTATTGCAGGGGGTGTCTGAACAGGCTTTTGGCATTTAAAAAAATGCGTCTGATCTGTCACAGGTGGCAGCTTTGCTCTGGTCATACTCGCAGGGAGCAAAGAGGCCTCATTTGCACAGCAAGCCCTGGTCATCCTGAGAGGTGTTGAAGGCCCACTCACCCATGCCATGAATCCCCAGGCTCCCAGAACCATACAGGCGCCCAGGACAGAATCCACACCGTCATAAAGTCAGGAAGACCCAGAAAACTCAACTCCAGTTTTTATTCCCTCCCCACACCCAGTCAATAAACTACCCCACAGAGCCAGCCAGCCTGCGCTGGTCTTGCACGTCCTTCTCCTTTGGCAAACACTTCTTTCACCTGCAGGCTCTCTGGCAGCAGAGGAAAGCAGCTAGCTGGTGAGAGAAAGCTTACCATAGAGGCAGTGTTGTCATGTTAGTCCAACTCACTGTCTGTGGTAGGGAGAAGGCTGGGTGTCTGAATATGGAGAAGCGTTTCCTGCTCAGCAAGATAGCCAAAGGGACAGAGAAAAAGCCCTTGCTGTGCTCCAGAGCTGGCTGTAAGAATTTTAGCTGTCCCATTATATAGATAGCTTCTGAATGTGTGGTGGGGCTAATGACAGCTCTATTTCAGTGGGGGGTGGGGATGAAGTATTCATAGGAACAGTTAGCTGCTGAGGCTTACTGGCCCCTGCTCAGCTCACATCACTGACCTGGGAAGCTCTGGAAAGTTCTGTGGTGTTTGGAAATCGGTGTGTCAGGACTGTTGAGATGGAACAACTCCAGAGACCCTCAGCAGGGTACTGCCCCTCCAACTCGCTGAACACTCTTCCGCACGCAGACTTAGGGAACTCATTAGATTTGGGGCTATGACAAGGATGAAGTGAAGGTGACTCTTGGCTGCAGGGTCAGCAAACTCAGTAATCAGCAGAACTTTAAATTTTTTGTTTATTTATTTTGTGCGTGCACATACATGTGCCACAGTGGCGGTTAGAGTTCAACTTGTATAGGTTTTTCTCCTACCATATGCAGGTACCCAGGACCCAACTTGGGTCTTCAAAATTGGTGACAAGTGACATTAGCCCTCTGAGCCATCTTTGGTCCTAGCGCAACATTATAATGAAAAATACCCACCGTGCACAAAATAAGGGAATGTTAGGAAGAGAGATCAGGGCGAGAAAGGCGCGTGCCTGGGGCTCCCTGACATCCCCATCACCGCAACTCCTAGGTGCGGGAGGCAGAGAGCGCGGTCCGACGGCAGCGGCGGCTGCAGGAGCGGCTGCGGCGCAAGGACGAGGCGCTGGCACGGCAGGCGGCGGCTCTGAAGCGTTGCGGGCGGGTGCAGCGGCAGCAGCTGGGCCTGGTGCGGGAGCAGGAGCGTGTTCTGCGGGTGCAGGTGCAGCGGCTGGAGCGCGACGTGCGGCGGCTGGGACACGCTGCGGGCCTCCTACTGGCTCAGCTGCAGGCCGCGGACTCTTCGCCCAGTACAGGGAGCTCCGGACCGCAGTTTCTAGCCGGTCCCTTGGGTGATTCGGGGGTCGTAGAGCTGAGCGCGCTGCAAGCCAGGGCGGAGCTCGCAGAGCTAGAGCGGGCGAAAGCGGTATGCAGGCTGCGGGAGCACAGCGACACCGAGCGGCAGCTGCGGGAGCAGCTGGAGGAACTGCGCTGCTGCGTGTATGGGCTGACTTTGTCAGAGATAGGCCTGCACAGCCAGGTGGAGGAGCTCGCCCACCAAAACCAGCGCCTGCGGGCCCAGCTGAGGCACAGTAGCCCGGTAAGTGGCCAGAAACCAGGACAGGAATGATCGCTTGTCCTCCTCAGACTTCTGTCCAGCCACTTCATTAAGGTCATTTCGCCAGCATCGGGTCATCACTTAGCTGAAACAGAGGCTGGCCCGTCCTTCGCCAACTCAGTCTCTGGCCCCACCATTCATACACTCGAGGTCGCCCTTCAACACATTGACTTCACTACCCATTTGGCCAGCCATTCCATGTCTACCCACTTGTCCACGCACTTGCAGACCCCCTTGTCCATTTCTACCGTACCCCACCGCCAACTTTGGTGTTATTCTCCTCACCTACTGTTAAGGGTTTGAATGTGGAATACCCGCTGTCCGCCCCCCACCCCCTTCCCCAGGCTTGAGCCCTTGGTTGGAGCTGCTGGTTCTATTTGGGGAGGCTGTGAAATTCTTAGGTCTGACGGGTGTGTCCGATCTGAAGCCGTTGGGATACATTCTCTCTGTGATAGCTATGCATGTGGACCAATATAAAACCCAAGACTTAAAACACTATGAAATTTAAAAAAATCATGAACTTCTTGAGTGTGAACGTGGTAGTGAAGACCTCAGAGTCATAATGTTGAAAAAGGTTAGATGTACCTGCTAGGAAGGGGCCTGGGTGGAGACGGTGGGTTGTTGGGGTGACTTGGTCGCTTCCTAAGCCCTTCCAGCTGAGAGGAAGCAGAATCCAAGCTCCTCCCAAGCTGCTCTCCGCCCCGTGCCTTCCTCGCCATCACTGTGGCCTCTGCATGAAGAGGCACAATAAACCCTTCATCCTTTAAGTTGCTTTGGCCAGATATCTTATCACACTGAGAAATAATCAGTACTCCCCACCCCAACACTAGTCTAGCCTTCCACACCCAGTTCAAGGTCAGGGCACCCCCAGACTCAGTGTCTGAGACCTGGTTTGCAGATGGTGCCTCATGGCTGCCGAGTCCTCACGGGGGGGGGGAAGGGGCATGCACCTCTTTAATGGGGGCAGTGGTACCACCCAGTAGGGGATCCTTTCCTACTTAATCACTTAATGACATTATTGCCTTGGTGATTAGATTTCAACACATGAATTTGGGGGGGCACACAAACATTTGGGCGGAGGCAGCCATCTGTCGACTGTCACCTGCGTTTCCTTGTACCCCCATTCACCTGTATCTTCCCCATCTGTCCACTTACATAGCCAGTTGTCTGACAGCCAGTTGTCCCTTATACCCTTCACGGTCCTGCTCTCTCTCTCTCTCTCTCTCTCTCTCTCAGTTCATCTATCTATTTGACACTGATTGGATCCCGACAGTCGACAGTGTGCAAGCCATATGAGTGATGGGTCTCAAATCTGAGTATAGGTCCCCTCTGGCCCAGCCCCACCCCCGGGGGACTTACTCCTCCTCCCGTCTTCCCTCTCCACCTGGGCTGTGAACATCCCAGGCAGGTCCAGCATCCACTGGGCTTTGCAGCCTCCATTCCCAGCAGCAGCCCAGAGCCTTCTCTCTTCTCTTCATTCCATCTCTTTAAACTCGGGTATGTTTCGTAAGCTGGGGAGGGATGGGTGGGCATTTATTTCCTCTTTGCTTGACAGAAGAGTAAACATCCTCACTTGATGTCTTCCTGCCACGTGCCAGATGTGTCCAAAGCTTCCTCTCAAAGCCACGGAGTCAGGAACAGCTGCTCTCGACACCCTTGTTCCACAGAGAGGAAGTGAAGTCTCTGGTACTATCTTACCTGTTGCCATGTAGCTGTTGAGAGATAGACCTGGAGGTTGGTCCATAGAAGACGTGACGTCAGGGTGGGTGGCTCCAGCTGCATTAGCCCTGTGCCCATAAAGCCAGAGTGAACTCAGTTCCTTTGGAGAAGAGGGGATGTTTGGGAGGCAAGAGGATCAGGACTTGAGGCTACACAGCAGGTTTGAGGTCAACCTGGGCGGGTTCCCACTCTGTCTCAAACAAAACCACAACAAAACTGGATGCACAGTACAAGCTAGCTGGGTTTGCTTATTTAAAAATCCAAACGTATTTTTTGATCGGAACACGGAGTGCTCAAGTTTTCCAGATGACGGCGGCGTAGTCATCGTCGTCGGTGTTCTGTTGTGCTTTCACACTGCTTTGTCTCCCACCCGTCCCCGAGGTGTGCTCCTTGTTCATCCTCCAAGAGGAGAACAAAGCCCACACTCACCATCATCTCCTTGTAATTCTGAAAATAAACGATGCATACACGGAACTTGTCGTTTGGAATCTTTTCTTCCATTGCCATAAATGTGCTTTCATTTAGGCAGTTGGCCTGAGGCTTTATTCTCCCGTCTTACCACTACCCTGAGTGCTGGACTCACTGTTCCCTCAAAGAACGGCCTCTGAGAGGAAGAGCAGGTTCCCATGCCTGGCAGGATCTTGCTCTTATTTGTCCATTTCCTGTTCTCCCCTTTAACCCCTTCTGCATCAAGGGTTGTTCCGATCAAGCTGACGGAGGAACTGCCCAGCGAGGGGAAGTTATTTGGCTATAGACACAAAGGTAGCATCACGACCAGAAGGGATTCATGCCCCGCCTCCCCTCCATCTTTGGTCCTTCGCTTTGGATCTGGGGCCAGAGTCAGTAGCTCTTTTGGAGCTTTGGGCTTATCAGTGGCTGGATCCTGTAGGATCTGCGCCCTTAGCTGGAAAGCCATTATTGGACACAAGCATCCATGACCTCAGTGTTACATGCCCTCTCTCCAGATGGCCCTGTGCTCCGGGAGAGCTGCATCTCACATGGGGCTTTGACTGTCAAAGCTGAAAGATATCTTTTGTAGGTTCCCTAAGTTGTCCACAAACAGTGGTCTCCATGCTGTTTGGTGCAGATTTCATAAAACAGGCTGCCCTTAGGAACCCATGGTATATTTGAAACAGTGTTCAGTAGTGGGGAGGGTCCTGTGCTGAAGAGGGGGGAGGTCCAAGAAATCAAACACACAGGCCTGTTTCTGAGAGTCTATGATGCAGCCGGGGAAGGGGGCTTTGATTTGTGGGTAAAAGGATGCAGCACAAACCGTTGCACTGATAGAAAGGAGGTCACAAGTACAGAGTGGCAGAAGGGCAGGACATGGGGGAGGGTGATGAGGACCTGATTGGTGGAAAGGTCAAAGAAGGCTAAAGAAAGTCTCGCAGGGGACTTTGCAGGGCACTGGACCCTTACTTACTACCATCCAGCAATGATTGCATGTTCCCAAGCAACTGTTGCAAAGAGGATTCCAAATGAGGGGCAGAGCTTCTTGTAGTGTGGCCTTGCTGAGGGACAATCAGGTATCCCTTGGCTCAGTCACAGTCCTGCCCATGACCTGGGGCCTACAGCATGGTGGGACTTGGTGGGACTGTTCCTGAAAGCTGTGCAGGATTGGGGTAGGGGCATCGTCCTGGAACACAGAGCAAGTATGTGCCTGAGATGAAGACGGGCCTTTTTATCTTGCTGCACAGGAGAAGGGGGAGAAGGGGAGGCACCCTGGCCTGTGTTGCTTTCCAGTTTAAGTTGCTAGCCAGATGTTCAGTGGAATGTGGACAGGTCCGGGAGTCATCTACAGAGAAGCCTGTAAGACAGTTGGCTGGCTGTTAGAGCCCTCCCCCAACATAGCAGAAGGACCAGCCTGTGCACAGAGAATGTGCCCAGCATGGTGGCAGCCAGGGGGCTACCATATCAGGGCTAAGAGCCCACTGGGATCATGACAGCTGGAACTGTCCATAGGTGGCCTCCAGGACCATGGTGGCTATTTTCCTCTCTGTCCACACAGATGGCCTCATACAGGACATTAGCTACTGTCACCTTTGGGACTTGATCACAAGGGAAAGATGGGATCATTCAAAATCCCCAAGTAGATGCCAGCTTTCCAGTGGGACAGAGGAACCACATGGGAGCAAGGCTGGGACTTTGCTCTACCATACAGTTTCTTGTCTGAATGGACAGAGTACTCCAACGACAGCCTGCTACCCCACGTAACTAACTGAAAGAATTTCAAGAGTCACCAGGAACAGTGTGGCCTGGTAAACCAATGGCCCAGATTAGGCCCCATGGCCAACTTTGAGCCCACTGCTTTCTGATCCTTTTCCTTACTTTGGAGACATTTGAGCATTGCTATGGAGGGTGGGGGCATAGTCACGGGCTTGGCGTGGACACTTCAGATGGTCACTTATGGTTGTTCTATTGTTTTGTCTCTCTCAAGGGTACCTTGGGCTGTACACAGAGTGATTCTCTGCCTCCACCCAGGGCAGAGGTGCTGGATCCCGGAAGCAGCCATGGTTGCCAAGCTGATGCGTGTGAACTTCAGGGCCTGGCAGGTTTGTGGATGCTGTGATACATAGAGGGGCTGCCTGACATCCCTCTGATAGACCAGCTCCCTTAGTCTTCCTGATATTACAATGTTGGGCAGGGAGGCTCACTCCTCTCACAGACAAGCTGAGGCTCAGAGAACCTCAAGGTCCTATAGCTGGTCAAGGCAGAATCAAGGTGTGACGTTCCAGGGGTCATTAGCTTAGGATAGTTGGACAATTAAACGTACGCACTTGACTCTCAAAGGGTGTGAGCACGTTGGTAGTGAGTGAGAGCTTGTCCTCACAGAGACATCCATGGTAAGCAGGGGGCATCCTAGCCCCCATACACCTTAGGTGATGCCTTGGGTTGTGGATGAGACTTGTGACTCAGTCTAAGAATCGCTGGGGCTTTGAGGTCCCTGGTCTCTTAACTGTCAGACATGATTTCCTACCTCCCTGCTATAGGAGAACCTGATAACTCATCCTCAGCCCTCCAAATGCAAGAGCAGTCCTCAGCTTCATGCTACCCAGGGCTACTGGATGCAGGAGGAAGCAGCTGATGTGTCCCTTATTCATGTCTGGGGAGCAGAGTTGTGGGACGGACTAAAGCATGGTGGGACTTGGTGGGACTGTTCCTGAAAGCTGTGCGGGGTTGGGGTAGGGGCATCGTCCTGGTGACGATGAGGACGCTGAGGGTCCTAAAGGCTTCATGGGCATGGTCCAGCTATTGTCCATGGAGGGACCTTGAGAACCAGTTCCTCTGCTCACAGTTGGGAATCAGTCACATCTTCCAGCCTCAGGTCCTCACCTGGCAGAGGAGTGGAGCTCACCAGGAGGCACTGTGGGATAAAAGGAAGTCAGGAGAGACATGGATCTTGGTGGCCATGGAATAGATCTTTCATGAGTGATTTTTTTTAACCTAAGGATCTTGCTGTTCTAGGCCAGCTCTCAGAAGAGCCCCCTAGCTGGGTTGGAGATGGACCAGACCCCCACACGATGGTGTCAGCAAGGACAGTAGGCAAGCTTCAAAGAGACCTGCCAGGGTCTGAGCATTTACAGGTGAGGCCAGAGGAGTTTTTGGATACGCAGATCAGTGAGGCCTGGATGGCCCCCTATGTGTACAGTGCTGTGCTCCCCTAGGGAAGTGCCAGATTTGGAAGGATATAATTGAGAGGACAGTTTGAGGGAATGGGATACAGTGTGCTGAGACTTAGCTGAGAAGTAGGGTAGAGTAAAAAGAAGCCCCAAATAAGTGTGTCTGGTCTGGGCTACCCCAAGACACCCACATTACCTTAGTGAACCTCCCTGGCCACCCACAGAGCAGGCCTTGCCTCCCTATCCAGAGACAATGAGTTCCAAGGCCCAAATCAGGCACCCAGCCTCCTGCTTCTCTCTGGGGTGCTGTGACCAGATATCTCTCTTGCTTAGTAGACATGTGTTATAAATGACTATAAAGACACTCAGGGTGGTCTAGCAAACCCCTTAGGTAAGTAATCTTGGTACTGCTCCAGGCCTGAAACAAAATGAAGGCCAGCCCATACCCCCTGGGGGAATACAGAGTTCACATAACACTGTGGACTAGAACCTTCCACCTGTGATTGGTGTTTTCAATTGATGGCAGCTGCAAGCCACGGGTTACTCATATCCCTGCAGAACCAAACATCGTTAATAACTTTTTACATTCTGTGGCACTCGTGGAGACCATGTTGGATAGGAAAGAGCCATCGTGAGTGTGGGCCACCCTATAGGCACGTGTGTATGATCTGTTATGCTGTGGTATGCAGAAGATAAGTGAGACTGGTTAGGGAGTGGTACAAGGGGTTGGTGTCTTTGTGAGGAGGCAATGATATTTGGTTTGAGATAAAGGGGTGTTCCTAGAGGCTATCTGGGAGAAGGGCACTCCTGGGCAGTGGGAAGAGCTCAGGGCAAGGCCCTGAGGTGGAAGAGGACACATAAAGACAAGTGCCCAGCTGTATGGCAGGTCCAGAGAGTGCTGGGGGTCATGATCACGTATGGGACCCAGCAGGCCAGACCTGTCTCATACTTCCTCTCCTCTCTCCACCTGCAGGGGGCGCTCATCCAGCCCCACCTAGATGCACAGGTTCTCCGGCTGCTGTGTAGCTGTCCCCCAGGTTCAGGCATGGACGAGCCACTCTGCTCCTTGAGTTTGTCAGGAATATCAGAGAATCTTCAAAGTGTTGGAGCCCAAGAACCCCTAAGGCTGTTACCCACATCCGTGCTCCAGCTCTGGGGACCTGCTGGAGACCCAGAGCTCTTCCTGCCACCTATGCTCCAGGAGTGTCCCCTAGAGGAACTGCAGACCCAAGAAGAGCCTGACAGCACGCCCTCACCTGCCCTTGAAGCTCTGGCACACTCCAGCTGCCATTGTTTTCTGGCATGGAGCCATGACACCTCCCTCGGCCGGGAGTCCCCACTCATTTCCAATGGTTCATCTCTCACAAAAGGGCCGAAGGAGCCAAGAGACACGCAGCAGGAAGGAAGTGGGCCTCCAGTCACAAGTGCAGAGAAGTGGGGGGTGATGGGAACCGTGGGTGGGATAAAGTCAGAGCTTGAGGACAGGTGCCTGCTGCTTCTGCAAGATAGCGAGAAGCTGTCCTTGGACACTGAGGTCCACACTCCAGAGAGCATGCAGGAAGGAGGCAGGGCTGCAGATTCCCAGGCTGTGGACTCTTTTCCTTGGCTTCAGTCAGAATGTCTAATATTGCCTCTGTGTGGGACAGCCTCTAGGTCACAGGAGGGTTTTGATTACCTGAGCAAGAGAGGGAATGTGGAAGGATGTGGCTGGGAACGATTGATAAATCTGTCTCCAGAGAAGGAGGAAGAGGCCACCAGCTTCAGGGCTCATGGGACTGGAGAGCCAAAGACCAATGGTAGCCAGCTCTCATCAGGAAAGGGCAAAGATGTCTGGAGGAGTGCAGAGGGCAAGCTGAGCCACCAGTTGTGCTTTTGCGACACTGAGCTCCTACAGAAGGAGAGATCTGGGGATGAAGAACAAGAGGAGATGCAGGTCCGAGAAGCATCAGACCTGGCTTCTGTGGGCCCTGAGCAGCCTGAGTTCAGGACCTATGTGGGTCAGGAACAGTGCATACTAATAGATGATCAGGATTTGTTACAGCTTTCCAAATGGGCTTCAGCAGGTGCCAGCAGTGAAGGTCCTTGGTCCTCACGGGCTCTGATCACGGGACAGGACAGGCGTGCCCTCCAGACAAATGCACTGGAGAAGGAGGTGGGAGCATGCTTCCAGCAGCCGAACAACCTGAAGCGCGTGTGTGGAGACGCCCAGCAGATGTCAGCCTTGATGAGAGAGAGCCACAGTGCCACTCACAGGTGGCGGCAGGACATCGAGGAGGGTGTGTGCCTTCAGCAGGCATTGGCCGGCCAGGATTTGAATGCAAAAAACAAGAACAATGAGGGAGTGGGCCCGGATAAGGATGTGGTCCTATGCAATGGAGAACTTCTTCCAGGAGCAGCACTCAATGGGGATAAAGCCAACCAGGGCCCTGCTGAGCTGGGTGGGAGCCAGTTTAGGGTTCCGTGCTGTACCCTAAATAAGGCGGGAAACAGATTTCATCAGCTCCTTGCTAACATGCAGAAAGAGAGAAGTCAGGTTTTACTTGATAATGCTGGGCTTCAGGAAGACCAAGAGGGATGTCACCATGAAGGATGTCCTTGTGAAAAGGAGCACACAAGAGAAATGGCCAAGGCACTGAGGCTGGAGCAGGGGAACCACATGCTGCAGGGAGAGCTGGTCCACCTCAGGCAGGAGCTGGACCGGTGCCTGCAGGCCATGTCCGACCTGGAGGAATGCAATAAGAAGAGTTACTGCAAGATTTCCCAGCTGGAAGAGGAAAACGAGAAACTGAAGGGGGACCTGGGCCAGGTGCATAAGGCCGTGGCTGAAAGTGTCAGGAAAGCCGGGAGCAGGGTAAAACATGTCACCCTGGAAAATGCAGAGCTCAGGGCTCTCATATCAGAGCTCGGGGTCAGTTATAAAGGACTGATAAAAGACACAGTGCTGGGGATAGAAGATATGGTCTGGGCTCTGCAGGGGGAAAACAAGCACCTTGTAGGCAGGGTCCAAGGCCTGGAGAGGGAGGTCCTGCAGATGAGCAGGAATTCGGGGGAAGAAAAGGGAAACTCCAGCATGGCGGGAGACAAGGGACACGCTGAAGACAAAGAGGTCCAGGTGACTATGTTTTCAAGACAACTGAGCACAAGAGCCTGTGGGCCATCCTGGGCTGAGAAGTCAGATGTGACTGGAGGACCTTCCTTAGATTTGGAAGATTCCACCTGCAGGGCTGATTCTAGTATGACCTCATCAGTCTGTGCAGCCACCACAGGGCCTCAGGAAGCACACCCCAACGGGGCAGCGGGAGACAGAGTTTGGCTGCAGAAAGGACAGAAGACACCATGGTGTTCTGTGCAACAGGGAGCACCTCAGAGGTCCCAGAGCCTCAGCCCCCAGGTATTCTGATTTGACTGCCTTCCTGTTTAGCAAGCTCAGTAGTGAGGTACCCCTCACCCCACTCCCCAAAGACATAGGTGCCCCTGCTGCAGCCATAAGAGGGAATTAGATCACCAGTCCCATTTGCTAGATGAGAAAACCAGGCAGAAAAGTGAAGGGGTTTGTCTGAGGTCACCCAGTTAGGGAGGGTGTCAGCTGAGAAGAGCTCAAGATCTCCCTTTTGACCTTGCAGTTAAGCCTGAATCTCCCAGTGGGTCCAGAGAATAGGTGGGCCTGGGCCTGGGCCTGGGCCTGGGTCTGGGTCTGGGTCTGGGACCGGGTCTGGGTCTGGGTCTGGGCCTGGGTCTGGGTCTGGGTCTGGGCCTGGGTCTGGGTCTGGGTCTGGGTCTGGGCCTGGGCCTGGGTCTGGGTCTGGGCCTGGGTCTGGGTCTGGGTCTGGGTCTGGGCCTGGGCCTGGGTCTGGGTCTGGGTCTGGGACCGGGTCTGGGTCTGGGTCTGGGACCGGGACCGGGACAGGGCCCGGGTCTGGGTCTGGAGCTGAGGCTGGGTCTGGGTCTGGGGTTTGCACTTTGAGATCATACCTTGGATCTTTCCCATGTGAATAGTTCAAACAGCCCAAGCCAGCACTCTTCAACGTGGGTCTTAAAAAGTTGTTGCAGACAGAGCAGTGAGTCATGGAAGGTAGCAGCAGAGTGGAGACCAGCTTTGTTCTGAGATGTGGGATTCTGGGGCAGACATGGACCCCACCCCCACCCCTGTCAGAGTCACTCTCTGCTCCCCTGCTCCCTGACAAATCAAATCTCCATGTTTATAATCCCCAGGATGAAATGCTCACACTGTTAATGTCTGGGCACCACTGGTGCTAAGTCTGTGTATCACCTAGGCTCGCTCTCTCTCTCTCTCTCTCTCTCTCTCTCTCTCCTTCCATATGCTCCTTCCCTCTCACTTGCCATTGCTGGGCCCTGCTTCCCTCTCTCTCCTCAGCAAATCTAGCCATGGTCTCAAAGAACAGCTTTGGGCTTTTTACCAGTTTCCTTTATCTTCATCTTTGTGTGTGTGTGTGTGTAAGTATATTTGTATGTATACATACATATACAATTCTTTCTCCCACAGTATCTTATATTCCTGTATAATTTACTACTATCATTTTAGCGACCACTCTAGAAATTCTAGGATGTATCTGTCATTTTAACTTGCCTTAGGCTAATGCCTTTGTACCATGTCCCCAAATTATGCAAAAAGAAAAGAAAAGAGAAAAAAAACTTTTAGTATTTAACTCTGCCTCTTCTCTATTATCCTCTTATGTATCGCTTAGGTGTATTCTAAGTCTCGTGAGCTGTTGTTGCTGATTTGAGCAGTCATTAGCCGGTTTTTTTGCACTCACCCACGTGTGTTTATTGTATCTATTCCACAGGAATTTGGAGGAGCAACCTGCTGCTGCTATTTCTCATAGTACGGATTAGGTGGCGACTGACTTTCTTATGTTCTCATTGGCCTTGAAAGTCCCCTCTCTTAGATTCAGCACTGTGGATCCAGAGCCTCCCCTCACTCGGTGCTCAGAAGGCTGCCTTCTGCTGTCTTCTGCCTCCCACCCTCTCTGCTCAGACACCCGTTGTCATCATCATCCCCCAAGCCCCAGAATGAATGCCGTCGCTATGTCTGACTGCTTTGAAGATTTCCATTTATCTTTGATATTTGGTGGCTTGATGGATCTATGGCTCTGTTTGTATTTTTTATATACACTTTCCCAAGCTCTTTGAACGTGTATATTTATGTCTTTCTTCAGGTTTGAAAAATCCTTGGCAATCATTTCCTTTAAAATTCTTTTGCATGTTCAGAGGTACATATGTGTGTATGTCTACAATGTGTGTGTGTATGTGCAGTGTATGTGTATATATGCATGTGCATCTGTGAGTATAGGTGTTTGGAGACCAGAGGTCAGCTTCCGGTGTCATTCTCTTGGAGCTATAACCTGACAGGGTTTCCCTGCCATCTGTAGCTTACCAATTAGACCAGAGTGACTAGCCATCGAGCCACGGGGATCTGCCGGTTTCAGTCTCTCTGGTGTTGGGATTACAAATGTGTCCTACCACACTTAGCTCTCACTGTGGATGCTGGGGATGGGACCTCAGCTCTGCAGCAAGCATCTTGACCTTGTGACCATCTCTCCAGTCCAGTGGTTGTTCTCTTGTGAAGAATTTATTCTTATTTTTTCTTCCAACTTCTGGAATTCCAGACTTTTTGGCTGACTCTTTTATCTTTTGGAGAAAAAAAAAATAGGTTTATCTTAAGTTTGCAGGTCTGTGCTTCTGTTTGGGGGTTTTCTTTTCTTTTTCTTTTTTTTTTTTAAGATTTATTTATTTATTTTATGTATATGAGCATACCATTGCTGCCTTCTTCAGACACACCAGAGGGCATCAGATCCCATTACAGATGGTTGTGAGCCGCCATGTGGTTGCTGGGAATTGAACCGCTGAGCCATCTCTCCAGCCCCTTGATTTTTCTTTTAATTTGCTAACTCTGTGTTCTGTTGGGACCCACCTCTTGCTGAATTCACCCAGTGAGCTCCTGTTTCCATTCATTGTACTTTGTGGATCTAGAAAATCCATTTTATTATTTATAAAGAAACAATGCTGACCGTATGCTGAAATAGTCCACCTTTTTTCATCCATTCAATTTATCTTTCAAATTGGAAATATGTAAGCGGCTGACATTTTGTAGGGTTTCATCTGCACTCTGGGGTCTGGATCATCCATTTGCCTGCCTCTGTTCATTTGATTTCTTGGAAGATTTCTCTGTTCCTTTATATATGGGTCATTCAAAGAGCTTTTGAGGTTTGGACCTCCGTGTGATGTGCGCTAGAGATCCCTGGTCGCCTCTTCTTCCGGGTGGTGCTATGTACATCTCGTGCTGGACCCTCATGGGGTGATTGCTGGTCATCACGGTATTCCCATGAGAGTCTCTATTGGTCCTAGGGTGTGCTGTGCCTCTCACAGTGTGGCACTTGCTCCTAGGACATCCACTCTTCTGCCATGTGGCTGAGTTCCCGCAGTGTTCAGCAAGATGGCTTTGGCTTGGTTCAGTCCAGCACTGCCACATGCTTAGTGCTGTGTGACCCTGAGGTCCTCTTGGCTCACCTCCCAGCAGAGGACCCAGGAGGACATTTTTAGGGCAGCAGTTGGGTTTCTTCTCTGTGGCTTTCTCTCCCCTGTACCCTACGTCTAGCTGAACTCCATCTCTCATCCTTTTCACTCAGCCCTGTTCTCGGCAGTGGAGCTAATTTCCTGAACCATGTTCTACAAAGTGCTTCAGAGAGAACCCTGATGTCTTCACTGTCCACACCGTCCACCCCTCCCATCACTTCCCTGGATTTCATAGTTTCTCAGTAACATGATTCTGACCTAACCTGGCATGAACTGAAAACCCCAGGGGATGGGAGGGCGGCAGAGAGAGTAGAGAGTTTCAAGATATTGTAAGGCAGCTGTTTGGGCTCCGATTCAGTGAAGAGTCAGACTTGTTTAAAAATAAAAGTGAGCTGGTATAGCCGCCATAGCAGCCAGGCTGTGGTGTGAGCTAGAAGGAAGAAAGGCTGTTGAGCAAAGGTCAGAGCTGGCTAGGTGGCCCTCTTCTGAGGTGGGGTGTGTGAGAGAGGTGGGGGGAGGCAGAGAGGGAGTGGGGTCAGGGAGAGAGTTTGAGGACCACAGAGGGCATTTTGGGATCACAGCCAAGAAGTGACAAACAGTTGGGAAATGTGAGGTTAATAACTAGAGATAAAGTCCACAGGACTTAGGGATGATCAGGGACAGAGGGTGAAGATTCTCTTTCTGTCTCAGAGTCACTCTTAGGCCTTCAGCCTTCTCATAGCTCCTTGTCATACTGGACATGAATCTCCAGTTCTTATAGTAAGGACATGGCAGAGTCTCCAAGGCTGCAGGAGCTGCCGTCTACACCCCCACCGACTGCACCCTGAGCTGCAGCAACCTGAGACTGAGTTCTCTGCGTCCTTCATTGGCTTCTCTGTGGATTTCAGCTTTCACCTGGGAACCGCTACTGAACTTCGAGTCCCATGTTCAGGGCAGCCTTGCAGACTGAGCTCAGGGCAGAGGGGTGGAGGAGCTGATTGGTCACAGCTCTTCACAGTTCTACAGTCATTGCTGTACTTGTGGTGGGGATTTATATCACTAGAATAGATGAAGGCTACATGTTGGTATCACAACATGGTGTCTGCTACCCCAGCACGGACGGATGGGGCCCGAGTCTCTGCTCAGATCCTCCTATAGGCTTCCATACCTTTTAGACATCATTTTTGCAAATTGGGTTGAATGACCTGTGTCTGTCACTCTCCCAGTCAACCACAGCTCCTATGGGATGTCCCCGCTGTCCCTAAGCCATCAGTCAGCTGTGAAGACTCGGACACCAGCCGACTTCCCCACCTACAACCAGATCATGTTGTGGGCACTCTCTTAGGGTCCATAGGGCAGAGCCCTTGTCCAGGCCACCAGAGGCAGGACACAGCAGTGAGCCACCCAACTTCCCAAAAGGCTACATTGTTTTGGAGTCTGGAGCTAAATTTTATGGAGCCATCCGGAGCACCCATCTGTTCCTGACAGACCCCAGCCTGAGAGTCTCAGGCCTACGCAGTGTGAATTTCTATTAATTAAGAAAAATACCACATTCTGTTATTGTCCTTGTTCATGGGGAGATGTCCGATCAATCACAGCCACATGGATCCTGCCCTCTCCTGTGGCACACTTCTCTCCTGCTCTCAGAATAGCCTGGGACCCTCTCCACCTTCTCCCACTAGAGTGTAGGATGGTAGAAGTTATGGAAGAAACATAGAAATCCACCCCCCAACTTGATCTCTAGACCCCACAGGTGTGTTCCCATCATGGATAAGGCCTATCTATCCCCTGACATAATTAGCACAGTCAAGTTCAGTACAACTACAGATATCACTCCAATACTAAAAATGGGAAACCACACATTGCAGGAGAAAGAAAAATCTCTCTCTCTCTATCTCTCTCTCTCTCTCTCTCTCTCTCTCTCTCTATATATATATATATATATATATATATATATATATATATTATCAGATTTTATAGAGGAGCTGGAGAGATGGCTCAAGGGTTCAGAGCACCTGTTGCTCTTCCAGAGGACCCAGGTTCCATTACCCTAAAGTCCATGTTGGGCAGCTCACAGCCACTTGAAATTCCAGCTCCAGGGGATCTGTCGCCATCTTCTGGCCTCCGTGAGCACTGCACTCATGTGGCACAACTCACACTGGCATACATATAAATTAACACTTTTATAAGCATTTTTTTTCTTATGGTTTTTTGAGACAAGGTTTCTCTGTGTAGCTCTGGCTATCCTGGAGCTCACTCTGTAGACCAGGCTGGCCTCCAACTCAGAAATCCACCTGCCTCTGCTTCCCAAGTACTGGGATTAAAGGCGTGTGCCCAGTCAAATGGACACTTTCAACCTTTAAAAACATATAAAGAAAGGACACATACATGTGTACATATGTGTGTATATGTGGGTTAGTGAAACAGTGAGGACTCAGCACACAGGACCATTTAGGGGCAGTACTATCACGGTTATTGATCCTACTGCCCTCAGGGCTGAGCAAGCTCCTTCTTCCCTGACCCCCCTGGCAGCCATATGAAACCTGCTCCCATGGTATTCTGTCTGAGAATAGTGGTGATTTGGTAGTGGTTTTAAGCCAGCGCTAGTGGGAAATTTGGAATAGTCTGCCTTATGTAAAGTCATGAAGCTTCGATGGCATGAGCATCTGACGGTTCGAGTTGTGTGTGAAAGTTCATTTTTCTGTGTTTCAAAGCAATAGTTACTGAGAGTGATCAAACAGATTGATAGTTACTGAGAGTGATCAAACAGGATCCTGGTTGATGGGTCCTATTTTGCATATTTTTGAGAGTAATATTCTGGGATGTTGTTCTGTCTATTTACTTTCCCCTCTCCTCTCAAGATAATCATCATGGCTCATACATTCATATGTGCACAGAGAGGCACCAAGGGCATCCCATGTGAGAAATGGATGTTATCAGTAATGGGAGGCATAGAATTTGAGATCCTTCTTTATTCATATTCTGTCTATCTATCTATCTATCTATCTATCTATCTTTATTGCTCTCCCTCTCTCCCCCCCTCTCTCTCTCTCTCTTTCTCTCTCTCTCTCATTCCTCTCCCTTTTTTCTTTCTACTATGAGAAAAAAACCAAACAGGATAGATAGATGGATGGATAGACAGACAGACAATAGAGCAGGTTACTGGTTGTTGGCTATGACACTTTATCACCTGATGATTTCACCTACACTTCTTTTTCTCAGCTCCAAAACTCTAAGGCTGCTGCCTCTGAGGAAGACACCAAACTATGCATACAGCAGCTCCAGCACCAGGTTCGGACCCTACAGTGCCAGCTCAGGGACCAGGGCCAGGCACTGAGGGAGTTGCAGATGGCTCGGGATGAGGCAGTGGGCCTCCAGGATAAGCTCAAAAGCAAGGTAGGCTGGGACAATCCTTCCTCGCCCTCCAAATGTTTGCAGACATCAAGGAGAGAAAGCCAACAGCTTGACGGTGTTGCTTAGAGATTTAGAGCACAGAGCAATGTGAGAAAGAAAGGCAAGGGGTCTGGAGCCTTTGCAGCCAGCCGCCCTCCATCAAAACAATATGTATACATGGGTTTTAAAGCATCAGCCACCGTCTCAGGTTTTCTATTGCTGTGTTGAAACACCATGATCAAAAAGCAAGTTGGAGAAGAAAGGGTTTATTTAGCTTACACTTCCACATCACTGTTTATCATTGAAGGAAGTCAGGACAGGAACTCAGACAGGGCAGGGACCTGGAGGCAGGAGCTACAGAAGCCACGGAAGGATGCTGCTTACTGGCTTGTTCCCTGTGGCTTGCTCAGCCTGCTTTCTTATAGAACCCAGAGCCACCAGCCCAGGGATGGCACCAGCCACAACATATTTGGATCTTCCCCCACCAATCACTAATCAAGAAAATGCCTTACAGTCGGATCTTATGGAGGCATTTTCTCAATTGAGGTTCCCTCCTTTCTGCTGACTCTAGCTTGTGTTAAGCTGACATAAGTCAGCACAGGCACCTTCAAATATCTGCAAGAGGAGCACCGAGCCCTTCCGCTGCAGGGGGCATGCACGGACATGATTATGGAAGTTCAGTGAGAGACTCAAGGTGGACTGGCTCAGGACCTGGGCTCTGGAGGACACTTGCACCAACATGGATCTAAACCCAACAGCCCTTCATAGGCACACTCATACCAAAGGGCAGCAATTCCAGCCGCAGTTTGTGCTGACTTGGGTCCCTTCTGACCCAGAAGCTTCGTACAATGTTCCCGTTGGAGGAAGCCTGAGGAAGTGCACAGGGGGAACCCCACATTGTTTCTCATTCTGCATTGGCTCTCAGTGATAACACATAGCAGTAATTGATTTTAATCAAACATGATATGTGTTCCTAATCTTATATACAGAAACCCCAAAGCACCCTCAACATGTTGTATCTAAGGAACGCCTAGCTGCATGGCTTAAGAATACCTTCTCCCCATCCCAGCTTACGCTTTTCACTCCCTTCTCATCCACATAAACAATCTTTTGTCTTTGATAACCTTACACAATGTGTTTCTGTCATATTCTCCATCCTGCCAACTCTCACAGATCCCCTTCCCGCCCCACCCAAGTCTCCCTCACCTTCCTCCCCACCCTCTGCTTTTTTTTCTTTAAAGCTTAAATCCATCAAGTAAGTTTGTGCTGTCCATATACTCTCAGATGTGTGGCCTCCCAGTACAGTGTGGTCCACTTACCAGGGCCTACATTCTTTTTTTTTTCTTCTTTGTTTTTTCGAGACAGGGTTTCTCTGTGTAGCCCTGGCTGTCCTGGAACTCACTCTGTAGACCAGGCTGGCCTCAAACTCAGAAATCCGCCTGCCTCTGCCTCCGGAGTGCTGGGATTAAAGGCGTGCGCCACCACGCCCGGCTTCAGGGCCTATATTCTTAAAGAGAACAGACCCTCCATTGTCAATAGCTGCTTGGCCAGCGGTGGACTCCCTGCCCTCTTCCCCGCTCCGTGCTCAGGTTCAGTCTCACTTGAGCTCGCACAGGTCTCCTGCATGCTGTCACCAGCACTTCAATCCATGTGCAGCTGGGCTGTTTTGCCCCTAAAGCACTGTTTGCTTGTAGTCCCACCACCTTTGGCTCTTACACTCTTTCTTCCCCATCCCCCACAATGATCCCAAGTCTGGGAAGAGGGGCTGTGATACAGATGTCCCCTACAGTGATTGATTGAAATCATGTATTGAATGAAATCACCTTTTAACTGCAAGTATCCTGTACTCATTTCATAGGGTAAAGGTCTTTCCAAGACTGAGCCAGGGAGAGGTTGCATCAAAGCCGGTGCACATTGAGTCCCATTTGAATACACGCTCATCCACTTGAAGCTGGAATCTCTCTTTGGACCAGTCCTGGAAAGTTATACCAGATAGATGCACAGAAGTAACGTTTGTAAAAGCAAAGAATCAGACCAGCATTACGTCTTCCCACCAACAGAGACCCGCTTAAACAAATCACACCACAGCTGCACGAGGAGAGAGTGTGTGTGAGCTTTTAAAGGGTCGAGGCCAGTTGGTTTGCTTGAAAAACACCGCCAGGTTTTTCTATTTAATTACCAAACAGGATGCGCGTTCGACTCTCCCCACTCGTCAGATTTTCGTGTGCCTGAGCACACACATCCTATTTGTGTGAGTGTGTAATGTGGAGGAAAAAGAATGATGGGTAAGAACTGGTCAGGGGCAAGGACGCAGGCTTTATTTAGATTGCAACAGACAAGAGAGTGTGAGGGGATTGCCGTAAAACCCCCATTTTTATAAATTTTATAGGACAAGAATTCAGACAGAATCTGGTAAGGTGGGATGCTGGGCTAATGTGGTAAGTCTGAGGTGACCTCACACATGCCTGGTGCCTGTTCTCTGGCTCCTCTCTCTGTCATGCTAGGTTTCCTCTTAGCAGGCCAGGTCAGGAGGGAGGGCACTCCAGCTCCATGACAAGTGTTGGGTACCAGAGGCCAGCCCAGAGCTGAGGGCTGGAGTGTGAACAGCCTCACACCAGGAACAGAATCCACATTGCTGATCTGCTCCAGGTGGTAACAGTAGTTAGTGCCTACTGAGCACCGCTGACCGCCATGCCTGGGTCTAGTGACCGTCAGCTTGGGATGAACAGTCATTGCACCCCACTGCAAAGAAGACACTATGCAGGGACATACAGGCCACAGGAGCCAGCTACGTCAGGATTATGTGTGGCTCAGGGACCCACGTTTCACCGTATATTGTGTCTCCATGGCACTCCATTCCCCACACAGGGAAAGGCGATTACAGGCCAGCACCAGCACCCTTCCCTGACCCACCCTACACTGCTCAGTCACAAGTGTGTTTTTTTCTTTCAGCTTGAGGAACTTTGGGAACAGCAGCATGAAGAGCGCCTGGCTTCAAGCCCTCTGAAGGTAACATATTGCCAAGTCACCTTTTCGTATTTCATGAAAATACCCAAGTGCCAGCCACGGATGTCACCCGGGTCCCCACGTACCTTCTTCACCTGGCTTCTCACGTGTGTGAGATCATCCTATGTGGCGTGTGTCTTGACCCCCACACACTGTGTCCCCCTTTGTCAGTGCCTTGGGACTCACAGTCCTCCCTCCCCATTTCCTCTTCTCACCCTTCTGCTTTGTTCTTCCTCTCTCTTCCTCCTTTACCTCTTTCTCTTCTCTCTCCATCTCTCTCCATCGCCCCCACTTTCCCATACTGCATTCACTCCAGTGCATGCTTCCTTAGGAAGCTCCCCACCCCCCACTTATCCTTTTATATGTATATTTGGGACATACTGAGGAAAGACTCTTGTTGCATGCTCTTTGCTAGCAGGAGAAGGTGACACATTTAGTCTGGGCCTGCATTTGGGAAGAAGCAGAGGCCCACCCATGGTCCTGGTTTCTGTGTGGGTGGCTGAGGAGGAGCCTTGATTGATCATCAGTTGGACACCATGAACCCCTGTTTCCTTCCTTCTCTTGGGGGCTCAGTTTCCTCAGCTGTTATATTAGAAGTATGAACCACTTCATCTCCCACAGGTCTGAGTCTGTTGGAGCCTCGCCTTTGTGTTAATTAGTGGTCCTCAGCCTTCCTGACGCTGCACCCCTTTAATACAGTTCTGCATGAGCTGACCCCCAACCATAAACTTATTTTTGTTGCTACTTCATAACTATAATTTTGCTACTGTTGTGAACTGTAATATAAACATCTGTTTTCTGATGGTCTTATGTGACCCCCATAGAAGGGTTATCTGACCCCCTCAAAGGGGTCAGGACCCTCGGGTTGAGAAACACTGGTATTGGTAAAATGGAAACTTTAGGAATTCCCACGGAGATTCTAGAATGCCATCTGGGACACCATAGACAGGACAGTACAGGGACCCCCATAAAGTCAGAACCATGAGAGTGCCCCCCCCACGCACTAAATTCATGGTTTTCGACAATTCCCTCCCATTAAAGGAGGACCCCAGAGCTTTGTGTTTTAGCAAGGTGAAGCCAAATGAAAAGGCAGGGAGGGCCCTGCTGGGTGGTTCCTGGTTCCCCTCACAGCGCATCATACAGATTGGTATGGAGAGGAACTTAGTTGCAGCTCTGAGCCACCGCAGAGTGTGAGTCTGTATTCTTGCCTGCCTACTATGTGAGCCAGGATCCTTTTAGGATGGTAGCATGTAGCCCTGAGGTCCCAGTTGCTGATGAGGGAATTGTACCGAGAATGGGGCACTGCGTTGGCCCCCAGCTCAGCTTTTACCATGTACCCCACTTTCCAGGCCAAGCTGGCTTCCCTCGTCCACAAGTGCCAGGAGAGGAACCGCCTGATTGAGCACCTACTGCAGGAGCTGCCAAGGCACGAGCCCAGGAACCGCCTGCTCTCTGAGCTGGCACAGAACATGCTTGGGGATGTAGCCCTGGCTGAGTACAGTGCCACCTTCCTGACCCCAGGAGCACCCGAGGTAAGATGCCATAGACAACCTTATCCTTGCTTCTAGGGACTCTTAGGTAGACCCAGCCCAGGCCACCTGCTTCCCTGTGCTGTCTTGGTGACCAATCCACCGCCCCCCCTCCACACACACACTGGTTTCTTCTCTAGGTGGCCCCTATATTCTGGGTTCTTGGAAGAGTGCTGGGGAGCCTTTGTCTCTGAAGCACTTATGACCCTGTGCAGGGGCAACAAATGTGTCACATAAGCACCACGATGCTGTGTCACCAGCCATTCTTGTCACTTATACTTCAGGAGCTCTGCATGCAGAGCCCCTTCTGCCAGCATGCTTGGTCCACTGACTGCCTCCTGTCCAGCCGTCAAGGCTCCTAGTGCCTATCCACAGCAACTGATCTAAATCCCAAAGACCACGATTCCCCTCACACCCTTCTGCCCCCACGGTACCTGGCATGCGCAATAGAGCATCCACAGGAGATTCTTCCCATGTTGTTAATACCTCTCTGGGAGGCCAGAGCCTCTCCCCAGCTGTCTGTCTCCCCATTGACACAGAATCTGCCCAGGGAAACACTTCTTGAAGCACAAGATCATGAACAAGATCATGATGTGTAGCTAGGCAGAGAGAGTGAGTGCTTGCTCCGCACTGGTGAGACCCTGTATGCTATGCTCAGAAACACACCCACACAGAGATAATGAACCCAATGTGTGAGAATCTTCTCTGTTGAAGGTTAACAAAAGAAGAAATTGAGGGTGAAATGTTCAGGAGTCCTGGTGATGGTGAAGGGTGGTCCTGGGTACCTATTTTCCTGATCTAGATAGAGGGCTCCCAGGGGGTGTGATTGGCTCTGAACAGCTGCCTGTGGGGAACCCAGCAATGTCAGCTGTGTCTGCCTACATCCTGTTCCTGTGATTGAAACAGATCTGCCTCTGAGGCTGCTGATGGTGTGGGGTGGATGTGTTTTCTGGGAATATGGCCTTGGGGTTGGTTCTGGCTGTACAGGGGTTGAATCCTTCTCAGCCCCTCACAGCCTGCAGATGCCTATGATACAAACTGCCATGCAGCTGAGGAGGTGGGAACTGGAGGTCATAGGGCTGTCAAAGGTGTAGAGACTTGGTGTAGGGCCAGAGCTCAAATCCAAAGCACCAGATGACATGTCTAGTGTTCATCTGTTTGTTTCTGTGGTTTTTTTTTTTTTTTTTAGAAGAGACTGGGGGGGGAGAGGTAGAGAGGGAGAGATGGAGAGAGGGAATGAGAGAGGAAGGGAGAGGGGATTCTAGTTAAAGTGATTAAGATAATCTCTGGGACACAGTGCCTAATAATTGTGGTGAGTGAGGCAGGACTGAAACAAGGAGGTATTGATTATAACATGTACACTGAGCTGGAGTAGGCTGGTTTCCAGTAGCCAAACTAGAAGGGGCTGATGGGTGAATAATCAACTATCTATGAAAGCAGAACTATTGTGTGGCCTGCCATACTCTAGGCGGATGAATACACCAAGGAAGTCAGCATATTTCCCCCACTGCAGCTCTCAGAGAGGCAAATTCATTAATGTCTTCATATGTTGGTCAGTTACCATCTGTTGTCAGAAGGTCATGTGGGAGCTGAAAGAAAAAAATGTGGGTGTGGGATGAGGGTGTGGGTTGTGGGTGCAGGATGGGGGTGGATGTTAATGTGTTCCAGTCTGGATGTTTCTATCTGTAAGGAGATTCTCTGAGCCTGAGATGTCGCCTCTTGACCTGGGGCATAGATCTTGGGGAGGCCATACAGCAGACATAACTGTCCCCGATTGTCACATATTCAGTGTCACAGCTCTGAGTCTCTTCTTGGCATGGCTCAGAACTGTCACCAGCTTTGAAGGATGTCCTAGTTTGGTTTCTGTTGCTGTGACAAATGCTATGGCCAAAAGCAACTTGGGGGAAGAAAAGGGTTTCCTTGGTTCACAGATCACAGACTATCGTCAGGGAAATTAAGGCTGGAGCTTGAGGCTGAAGCCGGGAAGCGGGAACTGAAGTAGAGACTGTGGAACGGGGTGCTGATTTCCGTGTTGCTCTCTGGCTCATGTTCAGCTTGCTTTCCATGTTCAGCTCAGGATCTGCCCAGGGATGGCACTGCCCATGGTGGGCTGGGCCCTTCCACACCCACCATCAAGACCGTTCCTCACAGATGTGGCCACAGGCTACTCTGATGGAGCAAACTCCTCAACTGAGATTCGTTATTTGCAGGTGTGTGTGGGTTTGTGTCAAGTTGACAAAACCAATGAGCACGGAAGGTGACGTTGAGTCTAGTCTGACTGGATATTCAGAGTCTACCCCTGTATTGTGTGGCTTGGAGCAGCCTGCTGTGCTATTTCCTGGTCAGAAGTGTTGACAGAGCTTCTGCCACCCTCAACCATAGATCTGGGGAACCAAGTAGGCCAAAAACACACAGTGAGCCAAACAGCGGGGTAAATACAATGGGCCCTTGCAGGGTTCAGACCAGGCTGGGGTACAGCATGGCCCCGAGTCCACTGACTTTTCTTCTCTGATCTGTACAATGGGAATAGCAAGGTCTGCTCAGGGGAGATGTTGAGAAGCCAGGATGGGATAACCTGTCTCCTATAGGCAAGAAGCTGAGACCAAGGGGTCCAGTGTTACATCTCCACTCCACCACACTCTAGTCCTTTGACCTATGGAAAAGAGGTTGTACTGGCTTGTTTTGTTTGCCAACTTGACCTATGAGGTGACTGTGCGCAGGCGATGTTCCAAGTGCTTGCTGCAAACTGGCAGAGTGTCCTGGCTGTTATCCCACATGGATGGCACAATTCTCCCCCAATCAGATGACCGAAGCGAGGCTCTGAGACGGTCTTCCCCAAAGACCTACATCATCTCTATGACACATTCCCATTCGATCCTCTACATGCTGAGTGACTTTGCCTAAGTGGTGGTGGGTCACTTGAAGCTGGCGCTGGAAGTCTGCACACAGCCACCAGCAACGACCACTGCAGGGGTGGGTAGGTAGGGCCTACCCGAGTGCAAGCACAGAGATGGTGTGGCTGGACTGGGGTTCATGGTGTCTGCACTGACTTCAGTAGCTTCTAGGGATGAGGGATGGAGTGTTGGTCCAGGACCAGAGAGACAAGTCCCCTAAGTGTGTGGCTTAGGCTGGGGTCTGAGAGGCTGCCTACGCACTGTATAGCCCTCTGTTCCTCCAACAGTGTGTTCTGAGCCGGGAGGACCCTGGTGGCCAAGTAGTTGCTGGAGAGGGACACTGAACTCCTCAGTGCTGCTAGTGGCAGCTCTTCCCGCTGGCAGTCGGGGACTGGAAGCTGGTCCAGAGCGCCTGGTTTTATGGACACTAGCTTTGCTTCAGGGAACACAGATGGGAGTCCTGATGGAGGCCTTTGGGCTTTGGCTGATAGCCAAGAGGGCTGCCTGGTGGCTGAGGAGTGGCTGATGGGCATGGGGCAGGCTGTGCGTGGCATCAGGCTGGCAAGTAGGGAGTGTTTCTGACAGAAGCCTCCTGGAAACATCCCTGGAGAATCCATATACATACACTGAGGTGCCCGGCAGCCCTTCCTTGGAAACAGAGACTATGGGTCATAGTGCTGCCACACAGATGGGCCTTTGTGCTCCGACCCAGACAGGTCATCTGTGTTTGGTAGCTGGTAATGCAGTCCTGCCCTCCACTGCACATCTGTTCAATCTTCCCACATCCTCTTCCTGGAGGAGAGTCCTAATAACCAGAGATCTGTCAAGGCCTTGGAAAGGAGGTTGTGCTGGCTGGTTTTGTGTGCCAACTTAACACAAGCTGGAGTTATCACGGAGAAAGGAGCCTCCCTTGAGGAAATGCCTCCATGAGATTGGGCTGTACGACAATTTCCGCAGTGGTCAAGGGTGGGTGGTGCCATCCCTGGGCTGGTAGTCCTGGGTTCTATATGAAAGCAGGCTGAGCAAGCCGGGCAAAGCAATTCAGTAAGCAGCACCCTTCCATGGCTTCTCCATCAGTTCCTGCCTCCACCATCCTGTCCTGTGTGAGTTCTAGTCCTGACTTCCTTTGGTGATTAAACAGCAACATGGAAGTGTAAGCTGAATGAAACCCCTTCCTCCCCAACGCGCTTCTTGGTCATGATGTTTTGTGCAGGATACAACCCCCCCACTCCCCAACTAAGACAGGGGTAGAGAAGGTTTGGCATCTTCCCTTCCCAGAAGAGGGTGTGGCCTGTCACTCCCTCTCCCTCTTTCCATCATTGCAATGAGTGGAGTCTCACGCCCGTCCATTGTCTTTTCTGGCTGGGATTTGAGAGAGAGGGATGGATCCCATCCTTCTTCAGCCCTTCTCACTGGGACATGGCTGTGGGGCCCCCCCCACCCAGAGTACCTGCACCGCCATCATCTTATCCCTCCGACGCAGCGTCCCCAGACTGCTGTACGTGTGTTGCCTCACAGTGGGACCCCTTTCTCCAGCTCAGCTCCTTGGTGTGGTGATGGTGGGAACGCACAGGCAGCTGTCTAGAAGAGAGGAGGCTTGTGGTGGGTGAGCAAGCAAGGATGCATCATTTCTCTTTGCTCGTAGCTGTGGGTGTCATGTCGCTGGCTTCTTGAGTTTCTGCTTTGACTTCCCAACAAACTGATGGACTGTAATCTGGGATTGTAAACTGGAACACCCCATCCCCTCCCCATTGTTTTTTCTTAACTTATCTGTCAAAGCAACCACAATGAAATTAGGACAAGAGCAGCTACCAACACTGAAGCACAGCAGGAGAGGAGGCACCATCATGCCTGGAGCACAAGGATCCTGAGAGGTGTGGCAGAGTGGGTTGTGACCAGAGGTCAGCCAGCCTTTGGTGACTGGTCACTGCCTGTTAGTCCATTCTGGAGTCTCCATCACAGTGTCCAGTTGTCACATAGATCCTGGTCAGGGCAAGTAGCAGGCAGGTGGCTGAACTGTGTTAGGATTCTGGAAAGATGATACAGGGTCACTGGCTGACTTGAATGAGGTCTTGAGGTTCACACAGAGGTTTGTCAGTGATGGAAAGAGAGTAGAGCTTCCAGGCATGATGGGCCGTGCTGGTGCCTGGAGCATCAGGATGAAGATGAGGGAGAGGAGATATCCCAGGGTCACTATACACAGGGCCCTGCCCCACAGAATGCTCCAAAGGATGTAGGATCGAGACTCCAACATGCCTTGAATATCTAGTAGGTGGCTTCTTCTTCACCAACAGGGGCTGCTGGGTGGAGTGTGAGTTCCTGGGGCTGCCCTGTTGCCTATAAATGTGACTGATCATTGCAGTAGTTCATGGAGTGGACTCAGGTTCAAGATCTTCTTTCTCATTACCTGGGCGATGAATTGGTGGCCCCTGGCAGCACTAGATGCCCAATGTCCTTTCTGAAAAGATACGGGTTGCTGTCTCTGCAAGGAAGTTGAATATGATTGAAGGAAATGTAATTGTCCCTGGTGTGTGGTGCCCCTGAGCAGACCTGGCCTGGGTCACCGGGGTGGTGGCGGAGGAGGGAAGGTGGCTGACACGCTATCATGCCCACCTTCCCGAGCAGGCTGAGCTCAGCTGCACAGGGTGGCCTGCCTTACTCTGGTCCTCTAGGGACCTTCACACGCCGCTGTCCGAAGTATATCCACTGAGCTGTCCTTTCTTCCAGACATTCTGCCACCTGGATGTGAGCTCCAAGGAGACCTCAGCTAGAGGAGGTCAGTGCACCTGCCAGAAACCTTTCTGTTTGTTCAGCAAAAGCCAGGGCTGGGTGGGGTGGGTGCAAACTGCCCAATGTCAAGCTTGTACCATGAAGGGGACTTCCTCTCTCTCTCCCTCTCTTTCTGCTGCTCAGCCCTGTCTTACCAATGCACAGCATTAGAACATACTGGAAAAAGTAAAACAAACCTAAGAAGAGCCTCAAATTCCTTAGCTCTGTTCTTCATTCTCAACTATTACATCCATTCATCTTATATAATATTAGGAATAAGCTGGGGGGGGGGAACAGATGTGTTCACCCCACGCCTTCAGTGTTGCGAGTTAACCCATGCCCTCTGTGGGCTATGACGCAGTCACTAAGGTGGCTGAGAATGCCATGCTGTCAGGCAGTGCGATGATAATCAAATTCAAAGATGGTAAGACGCGGAGTGCTCTATTCTGTGAGCTGTATCACGTACGCATATCCATGTGTGATCAGCAAAGCAGGTTAAGAGATGAACTAAGTATTTACCGTGGTTCCTCAGGCAGAGGCACATGAGCGGTTCTGTTGTCAGTTCTTTAGTCTTTATTGTAATAGGGGAATTAAGGTGCCAGAGACCAGAGAGTCTCCTCTCCGAGGGCCTTAGAAAGCGCTGCTTACTAGCGGTATGGGACTGGGAGAGGGCCTTAGAAAGCGCTGCTTACTAGCGGTAAGGGACTGGGAGAGGGCCTTAGAAAGTGCTGCTTACTAGCAGTAAGGGACTGGGAGAGGGCCTTAGAAAGTGCTGCTTACTAGCGGTATGGGACTGGGAGAGGGCCTTAGAAAGTGCTGCTTACTAGCGGTATGGGCCTGGGAGAGGGCCTTAGAAAGTGCTGCTTACTAGCGGTATGGGCCTGGGTTGCCAGTGTGGAGCTGACTCTGAGGGCTTGCTGAGGTTGGGCTCATAGAAGGACTGAGCACTCTCCAGATGTGTTCTCTCCACGGCTCCTATATTATATTTTGTCCTTGCCAGCCCTGTGATGGCAGAGGAGCTAATCAACCTCTCTGAGCCAAAGACTGTTTTCAAAATGAGGACACTGTGACCTTCCTGTACAGGGCCCAACACATAGCGGGGTGTCCATGCATGAGAAGAAAGTCCATCTTGTGTGGATGGGAGATCCCTCTGTGCCTTCACTGCTGGCCCTCTAGCCTGAAGTGGTATCTGATTCTACAGCTGGAGAGTTGTGGATTCTAGCTGGCTGCACTCGGCCACTGGTTTTCATGCAGCCTGCCCTCCCTGGGCACAGCCTTCTCACTTGTGGAAGAAGGAAATGCTTGTGATTAATGGGGCAGTTTGGGCTGTTTCTGAAGACTGCCTGGCACCCCCTGCAGGGAATGCCTACAAGATGTGGGGGCATCAGCAGAGAGAACACAGGGGCTAGCCCCACCCTGGAGGGGATTAGGGAGACAGGCAGGGGTTTAGGGATACAGGCAGTGGTTTGGGGTGCAGCAAGACCGTGGTGGTGCCGTTATTAAGTGTGGTACTCAGAGAATGCAAAGGCACCGAGAGAGCCTCTGTCACAGGGATGGCAGGCAGCATGGGAGCATTTGTGGATAGCAAGAGACTGGAAACAACCCGATAAAGTATAGGATGTGTCACTATTAAAGATGGATGCTTGGCCTGAGGCCTGATTGAAGATTCTTTCTTCCAGCTCAGGAGTATTTGTTTAATTCTGAGACAGACATTGTCCTCCGAAGCCTGTGGGGTGCGGAGTCCTGGTCCCTTCCAGGGGCTAAGTGGGCACTGCAGACTGCTTCACCAGGTTCCCCAAAGGTAAGCACATGCCTTCATCTCACTTCTGAAATATAGTTTCAACTGGAAGAGGAATATACTCTCAGATGTACACACTTACGTATACACACACACACACACACACAGAGAGACAGAGAGAGAGAGGGACAGAAAGAGAGACAGAGAGACAGAGAGAGATGCATGTACAAACACAAACACATATACGTGCACACATGCCAGCCCCAATAAAGGCCACCAGGTTAAGATGGAAAATGTAACCCAGTGTCTAATACCTGCATTTCAGCCTTTGTTTCTGCTGAAGCCCCATGCTGTATTTTTTTTTTTTTTGAGGGCTGGCCCTCATGTGTGGAGACCCAGGTCCTGGGCTGAGGCTCTGCTGGGGATCCCTGTCCCAGGAGGACTTCCTATGCTTTGATGGGCTGAGGTGTCCAGCACCTTCCTCACTGAGGGCCAACTCAAAGATCACACAGCCAGAGCAGCTCCGCCTGACATCTGGTCACACTCACTTCAAAACTATAGAAAAGATCCGGGACAGGGGATAGAGTGCGCATTTGGGGGACCATGGGGACAGTGGCATGAGATTGCCATGCAGGAGACACAGCCTTCCAGTGTGAAGGGTGTGTTCTCCTGTCGTTGAGAACAAAAGCCTTCGCTTCTACTCTGTCACCAGCCAAATGCCTGTAGGCCAGCACTTGCTCAATGGCAGGGTATGACAGCCCAACTGGTCCCCATCTCCATGTCCTTGACTGTGACTCGGTGACGATGGCCTCTTAGAACTGTCACAGTTGATGCCAGCACAGAGTACTGGGGAAGCAATAGTTGATATTGCTATATCTTCTTGGGCCAAGAGGTGTGATCACAGAGACCGTCATCAAGGGACACAGAGGCTTCTGCTTTCTCTTCTCCAGCTGTCTCTGTCTTTGGGCTCAGCCTGGATTCTGGATAGTGCCCGGCAGTGGGGAAACAGAGCTTTCCCCATCCTGTCTAAGGAGCAAAGGCAAAATATCCCACCTTCTCTTCTTAGCCAGCAGCCTCTAGCCATTCTGCAGCTCCTGGAGAGTGCAGGCTTTCCACCAAGCACTCAGAGTGTCTGAAACAATTCCCAAGCCAATAAATCATTGAAGCAGGCGTGGAGTTGACAGGGCCACTCACTCTCCGGGGCCACTTCACAACCTCCATAAATATTTGAAGCAGAGCCTTCTGAGAACACTTTAAGAAATCGGGCTTGCTCTCAGCCCTCGGTGAGTGGGGAGTGCTTTCTTTGTCTTTAAAAGGGCTTGCGGTTGGTCTGTGGTTTAAGCTGGAAAGGTGCCAGCGTGCCTTGCAGACCAACTTTGGTAGGTACAAAGGCAGTGATAGAGGGATTTCCTGTGTGCAGATCTAAGAAGGATTGGGCCACTGTGACAGCTGCACAGTCACCCTGCACAGGGTGGTGACACATGGCAGGCCACTCTGAGGTCCTTGGAGCTCACCTTCCAGCTCCTGTTCCAGGCTCTTCCTCAGGTGCCCTTTCCCCTCTTGTAAGGAAGGTCAGACGCCCCTGCCCTACTCTGTTCTCTCCTAGAAGGTTGCACAGGGACAATGACAAGAAAGTGAGGTACGTCAGGATGTAGCCAGAGCCTGTGGGCTTGGTCTTAGTGTGCATTGGTTTTCAGTTTGAGAACAGGGAACTCCCGCTTGTCCTGTCCTTGCATCCCTGTTATTCGCATCTCATCGCATCTCATGAGACCAACCACAACATGGACCTAGGAGCCGGCGGGTTTGGTTTCCAGGAGAAACAGGAGCCACGAAAACACAAAGCTCACAGAGCTGGGGGTCACTTGTGGTGGGACAAGAAACCAAGTACAGGTTATATCCTAGAGAGGCTGCCAAGTGGACCCATATCTCATTCAGTCATCTGGCTGTTGTGGTTGCTAGGTGACCACCATCTGCTGCTGTGGTGATGGGAAAGACATACGGAGCTGGATGAGGATATTGGCTTGATGGCCCCTCTTCTGCTCCCCTGTCTCTTTCTCTTAGAACTGCATCCTTAGCATCATGAGTTGGGGTATCTAGAATGTGACGGAGAAAGGATGTACAAGAGGCAGCTCATCCTGCTGGAGTGGTACCACCTCTGATCTCCAAAGTGGTCCAGCGATGCTAAGACACGAGGCTTCATCCTATCATCTCAGCTCCCTCCAGCCTCAGCTCATCTTCTGAGCCTTGGTGAGAGGCAACCCAGATAGGTCTCTCCAGAGTGATCCCTGCTGCTCACCATAGTGATTCCATACTAGATACAACATACTTGTAAATCAGAAACCACGGTAAGCATTTGCTCTTAGGGTACACTGAGGGTCTCTAATAAGGGCTGCTTCGTGTGCTGACTTCCAAACCCTGCTGCAATGAATGCTGGCAGATGGAGGCATACTCTGGCCTTCTCCCAGGCCTGCAGAGCTCAGCCCCTTGGAAGGCACAGGGGACTGACCCAACACACCCTCAGTCAGCTATATATTGTCAAATGCAAGGGGACCAAGCCAGGGCTTGCACCAAGGGTATTGAAGGCCCTTCAGGCAGGAGCTTGGCTTGCAGGAGCTGGGGACAGCCACTCCTCTGCCTAGGCCTCTGGAGAGACCAGCAAACAGACTAGCCCTGTAGCTGCAGCAGAAAATAATTTATCAGTAAGTTGTCAGCAAGCCACACGGAGGACTTCCCCTGGAGCCCAGCCAAAGCCAGTAAAGTCAGCGTGCCCCTCCCCCTAGCCATGAGGCAGGTCCTTGGGGAGGCCTGGCTTTGCCTATGTTAAATGTGGTTTCTCTCCCTGTAGCCTCATTCATCTTCCCATGAATCTGGAAGTTCAGGGAGGACTAGACCTGGGTCTCCTTGGTCTCCTGCCAGCTCCTGCCCTGGGGGTTCCAGGCAGACAATGTGTAGCCTGTGACCCAGGGCATCCACAGATAGGATGCAGGGTAGGACTATGGAGTAGGAAGCTGCCTGTGAGGATACTGCAGTAGACTCCTGGCCAAAGGGTACACTGTGCTACATCTCCCTAGGGGTGCTGCCAGGAAGAGGAGATGCCAAAGTTGGGTAGCCATAGGGGCAGAGTGATTTCCCTACCCATGGTAAGCTGTTCGAAAACCCAGAGAAGGTATGGGATGCTATAAGCCTGCACCATCACCCAGGTCTGGGATATACCGTCTGTTGTCACAGACAAGCCCTGCTCAGGGGTATACATCAGAAGAGGGAGGCTAGCCGTCCACCTTAAATGGCCATCAGACTCTCTCCAAAGGTGATGGTTTCTCTGGGGTTAGCTGAGCACTCTGTGTGGATTCACGTACTCCAAGGAGGTCAGAAGTCTGTAAAGGCAAAACGAAGGGAGCGCAGTAAGTGGATACAGGAGATGCCATCATAGGGACCCATACCTAGCCTGGTGCTGTACAAAATGGGCAGGTGTGAATGTACAAAGCCGTGTTATGGCTGCAGCCCCAGTAGGTTCTGCAGTAGCTCTTGGTGCTAAGTATGTGTGTATGGCAATATGCCTTCCCTCGTCACCTCTGGCTTCGTTACAATGACCAGTTCTTTTACAAGCAGGGCAGATGTGACTCCATTTCTTCCGGCAGCTTTCACAGAAGAAGCAAGCATTTGCTTCTCAGTTCTAGTAATGGCTGTTCTGCTTCCACCTGCTGGGTTCAAAGTTAGGAGGAAAGGACCACAGGGGATGCTGGGAAGTGGTAAAACGGCCCATGGGGACTTTTGATAAAGCATTGGAGAGCCTGGCTGGCCTTTGCTGAGCCCTGAAGGTTGATAGTCGGACAGCAGAAGAGGTGGGGACTTGGAATATCAGGTCCATGTAGCACTGTGTTCAGTTCCTGTTTCTTTAGGAGGCAGGAAGCCTGGTATAGAATCACAGGAAGTACGGAGCTGGGCAAACGAACCTACAGAACCCAGATGGAGTATGTGCCCTGAGGACAGAGCCTCGTGCTCACTCTACCCTGAGCTGGCCAGATGTAGCTTTCAACTGCAGCCCTTGGAGGCCTGGATTCTGCCCGGTAAAACACCTCCATGGTGACATCATCTTCCATCATCTTTGCTGACACAGCCGGGTGACATGCTTCCTGATGTCACCTCCAGAATGCTGCCCTGCCCTGCAGCATTTGTAACTAAGTGTCATCCTCACACACTTCCCCTGCCTAAGCCAAGAGACAGGTGACTTAGGAGCTAAGCATACCTACCTCCCACACCATGCACTGGTCTGGCTCTGACCCTTGCATCCTTCCAGGGTCTCAGTGTTCTGGCCTGTGGGATGGGGTGTCTGGCTCCCAGCATGACTAGAAGGGGTGAGCCACCCTTTGTCCCAAGAGGACCCCAAGCATGGAAGAGCTACAGTGTCATTGCTACTATGTGATTTTGACAGTGTGGTCTTTATAACCCAGGAACATGAAACTCTATAGAGTGTGGTGATGGAGAGGTGAACAGGACTCGGCCACACAGAAGTCCCTGGCAGAAGAGGTTAGGATAAAGTACATGCGCTGCTCTGGGTGTTGTGTGGCAGTTTGTAAACATCCCCTGGGACAGAGTTGGTCATACACTTAGGACCTCATGGCCCCAAAGTGCCATGTCCATGCCATGGTTGAAATGTATGGTCAGTGTGCCACAGAGCCTGGGCAGCGTCACTCACAAACACATGGACACAGGTACATACACACACATACACACACACACACACACACACACACACACACACACATATGTATATGTATATATACACACACATGCACACACATAGACACATAGAAACACATACACACACACATAGACATATACACAGACACATGCACAAACATACATAGACACACACATATACACACATGCACACACATACACACATAGACACATAGAAACACATACACACATGCACACTTAGACATACACACAGACACATGCACAGACATATATAGACATATACACACATGCACACACACACACACACATAAACACACACACACAGACATAGACAAACATACACACAGACATAGACAAACACACACACACACACAATACACACAGACACATAGAAAAACACACAGACACACACACATAGACATACATAGACATACACAAAGACACACTCAGACCCATACTTCATATACACACAGACACACATCAAGACACACACACACACACACACACACACACACACACACACACACACACGGCTCAGCAGAGAGAGGCCTCTATGGAATCCTCCAGCATCATGGTGGTCAATTCTACAGCAGATGCTCTTCTTGGCAGTGGCGTGAATGCAAGGAAATGTGGTTGTGTTTAGAAGAGAGGCTACGTGAAGGCAGGGAGCATCCGGGCTCCAGATTGCCCTTCTTGCCCTGTGAGCTGAAGGTAGGGCGTGGCCTGGGATGACAAGAGATCCAACTTCCGAGTGCTAGAGGCTGCAGGGAGGAAAAACAAGCGTGGGTGATGTGAACGTGGCTGGAAACTGGCTAGGCCTGGGTGTGCACCTCAGCGTGTTGTGAGCAGAGGAGACAGGGCGAGCTCTCTCATGGGAAGGATCAATGGCAGGAAGGAAGGCAATTTAACCTCATTTTGGAAAACATGTTAGGACAAAAGATGTCAAGTATTTATCAACGCAGACAGAGAAATAAGAGGTTCCAGTGTGTTCATTATTCAGCATTAACAAAGATCAGCTTGAAGGCAGGCTCCTTTGTCCATGCCCCTCCCCTTCCCTCTTTTCCACCCACATTATTGGGAGGTGTGGCTAGATATTCATTCACTTCACAAACATTTCAAACACTTGTTCCATCATCATGCCTGTAATTAGTGATAACTCTTTAATTTTACCAAACATCCAATCTGTTCAGTTTTCTATTTTACAAATTACATTGGTAATTTTTTAATGGTTTATTTGAACCTGTTTAAGGTCTCATTATTACTTATTGACATGTCCTTTTTGAGGCAGATCTATGTAAGACAAAACTTATCATTAAATACAAGTGTGGCTACTTGCTGTGGGACTGTCACCTCTGTCTCTCTCCAAAACATTTCCAGCTTCCTAAACTGAAGCTCCATCCCTAGAAACATGAACGGTGCACCTGTCCTGGTAATCACCAGACTATCTTAAAGAAAATGACAATGATTAGTTCCCTCATATGGGAGAGACTTTGGGGTTTGTCCCTTTGTGCCTGACTGTGCTAGATTTAGTACAATGTCATGAAGGTGTGTGTATACAATAGCATGTCACAATTTCCTTCCTTTTAAAGGCTGAATAAACTTCAACTGCATAGACTTGTCACAGTTTGTCCCCTCCACATGATGGAGGGCAGCCCTCTCGGAGCCACTCTCATCCTCTCCAAGGGGAAGGCATCATATCTGACTTAGTCTCCAGGCCCCTCCCGTGTCAGTGTGTTCCCTGGCTTCTTTGTCCACTGAGCATGCTCCATGGGAATCTTCAGATGCTCCAGAGTCACGTGTATGAAGCACATTTGTGATGCAATCTGGGATTCTCTCTCTCTCTCTCTCTCTCTCTCTCTCTCTCTCTCTCTCTCTCTCTCCCTCCCTCCCTCCCTCCCTCCCTCCCTCCCTGGGGGCTGGAGCTTGGACCCAGCTCATCCAATGCAGCAAAAGACAAGGGAGATGAAGTGACTCTGGTGGGACTTAGCCTCAGCTGGAACCTGAGTACCAGCAACTCACTTAGTGTCCCTGGGGAACTTGTGTCAAACCAAGTCACGAACAGTCCTGACGGATGATGGATGAGGAGGTCATGACCTCTCAGGGCTGTGTAATTAGACTGATGCTGCCAAGGAACACCGGCTAACACACAGACTCTGACTTTCCTTTGCAGTGGGGGCTGGGAGTTTTCAGAACCCCAGGGCCTCCTGGTTGATGGAAGGGCTGTACAGAGAGGCACTCCCTGCCCTAGCAGGGTCAAGAAATGGAGCTTGGGGTCTCTATCAATATTCACTTTAGAAACCTAAGGGCAAGCCTGGGCATATATCTCAATGGGTAGAGTGATTACCAAACCTGCGGGGACCCTGGGTTTTATTCTCCCCTCTACCATGGAATAAACTGGGCGTGGTAACACATGTTACCTAGCACTTGGGAAGCAGAGACAGAAGGGTCATCCTTGGCAACATAATGGGGCTGATATCAGGATTGAGTATATGAGACCCTATCCTGGGGCTGAGATCAGGGTGGAGTATATCAGACCCTATCCTGGGGTTGAGGTCAGGATAGAGTGTATGAGACCCTATCCTGGGACTGGGGGATTTGATTATAGGCTGTGCTGTGATGGAACTGGTCTTGAGAGGAACAAAACATAATATTGACAGTGCCTTAAGCCACTAGAAGATTTCTGAACATTGCCTGGAGACCATGGTCTCCTATGCAGTGCCTAACCATTCCTGGTACCACAGACAGAAATGGTACCCGGGTTCCAGTTGTAATATTGGGCCTTAGGACCACAGCCGTGCAGCCAGATTGTAAGGGTCCTTGGATTCAAATAGTATGCAAAAGCAATGAGTGTTTTATTCTGCAGAAGTCCAGCATGCTGGGGGTCTAACATCTTCCAAGATGGAGGTGTCCCAGTGAGCTCACAGGCCCAATTTAAAATACATTAGGGGAATTCTGGGAGGGGTAGGTGACCTTTATCTCAATCTATTGGCTCTATCTCTAGGGAGATTCTGGAACCATTGGTGGGGCATTGGGGACTGGAAACTGTTGCTAAGGAGGTCTGGAAACTGCTGCTGACCCATTGTTCTTGCCTCAGGCCAGGTAGCAGGGCCTGGATTTGCCTGGAATTGCCCAGTTCTTGGAAACAGATTTAGGTCTAGTCTCCTGAACTGCCAATTTGAAACCTGTCATGACATCAGCCTAGTCTATCTCAAGATGACCATGGGATGAGATCTCAGAAATTGTGAGTAAGGGTCAGTCTTGTTTCTTCAAGCTGTTTCTCTCTGGAATTAGTCATAGCCACGAGAAGCCACATCAGTACAGGCATACACATTCCTTTCACTGGATGTCAAATGTGGATATCATCTTTACTGGAATAAATTATATATATATCTACATATCCCTACTGTGTGCTGATCATCTTCCAAGGTTTCACACATGTCGTTTACTAAATGACACCCACAAAATCAGCTTCATTGATACTTAGAGAGATGGGGTGCTCAGAGTGGAAGAGATGCTTTGCAAGTCACGTGGCAGGTGTCAGATCCAGAATCGCAGTGTTTCAATCCAATTGAACTCCCACATTCTGGCCTGCTTATGGACTACCCCATTCCTAGTCCTGGCTCTGATCAATTCAGATTGATACCCGGGGTACTGCTGTCAATGTTTCTGGTGTTGATTTATTGCTGCCTGCTATAGCTTAGGTACACAGAAGGTGGCCTTTGTGGTCCATGTGGGACCTAGCCTCTCTCCCACAGGGATTTGAAATCAGCTGCGGTCTCTCCTTGAGGTTCATGATACAGCCAGGGTGGGGTGTTCCCTGAGAGCCATTCCTTTCCCCAGGAGCCATCATCAGTCTGACAGCTGCTCTTTTCTGTGGGAACATGCTGTCAGGTTTAGGGGGTACTTCTTGGGACTATAGCTGGGACCTACAGAAGACAGGGAATAAGGTTTTTAGTTGGAGGTGTCCAGGATCCATTATACCTGAGAAACAGGAGATAATGATGGCGTCACAGTGAACCAAGAGAAGTCTGTCTGGCACCAGGCTATTCTAGTACACTCATTTGTGGCACTGAGTGACTTCTTTTCTATCTCCGCTGTAGCATGACAGGGAGGTGCCACCTCCCAAGCAAGCTGCTGTGAGGGTCTGGAATGCATATATTTAGGGTGCCCACTGTGTATCTGCATGGGTTATGACCTTTTGGAGCAGAGCTCTTACCTCCTGTGCTGTAGGTGTTGGCTTGACTGAATTTGAGGAGATAAAGGCATGAGGAAATGTCACCCAATAGAAAACACCCAGCAGATGTATTCGTGCCCACCTCTACCATCCTGTGTGGATTCCAGGGGAAGAGTCACAGAGTGCAGGAGGATGGGAGCCAAGGCAAGGGATGTGAGAAGAGAGAAGCCACGGAAGTGATCATGATAGGCATAGAGGCTGGAGCCAATTCACCAGTGTTCCAGAATTGGCTCGACACAGTCGTGCAAGATGGATAGCACTGGGGTCTCATGAGATCAAAGAAAGAGGCCAACAGTTAGTTGTAGGATTGTGGAGTATACAATTTATGACAGGACCATTGCCCAGGATTGGTGCATATGTATTGGTCAGGACAAAAGTGAGTTCATCTAAACTGGGGTGTTTCTGGTTTATTTTAAACTAACATGAGCAAGCACATTCCTGATACTGGGGGCCCACTGCAACTCTCCACACAGAAGTTTAGTGGCCTTGTCTGTTTAGAATGTGCTGGGAAGCTATGTGGGCAAATCCCACTGGGGTCATCTGGGGTAGTCCCAGGGTTATGACTCAAGATAGCTGTGCTTAGGTCCTGCTGAATGCACACAGTGGAAAGTTGTTTACCTGGGAGCCCTGCGAGCTTCAGCAAGCTCCCTCTTAGGGTCTCCACTTCCTCATTAGTGAACAGGGATAATAGCTATACTTACCTCACAGAGTTAAACACTCACATAGGTACTCTCTCTCCCTCTCTTCTCCATTCCCTCTCCTCCGTGTGTGTGTGTGTGTGTGTGTGTGTGTATTTGTGTGTGTGTGTGAGTGTGTGTTACAGTGGCATATATTTGGAGGCCAAGTCATTCCTAAGGAGCCATCCATCTTGTCTTTTGAGACAAAGTCTCTCCCTAGAATGGGGCTCTTTGACTTATCTTGGCCAGTGAACCTGTATGCCTCTCATCTCTTTTTTCCCAGGATGGGGATTACAAGCAGACACCATAACCCTTTATGTGGCTTCTGGGGTTCAAACTCTAGGCCTCATGCTCGTGCACCAAGCACGTCAGTGACCATCTCCCCAGCCCTCATTTAATCTTTAAGCAGATTCATCATAGAGCATGGCAGAGAGGACACACCTAATTATATGATTTCCACCACCACCACCACCACCACCACCACCACCATCATCATCACCACCATCACCACCACCACCACCATCATCATCACCACCATCACTACCACCACCATCACCATCACAACCATCAACACCATCACCATTACCATTGCTACAAGACTGAATGATTTGGAAAAAAAGGGAGGGTGTATTATTTAAATACCATTGAGCTATTGCTACCCAAAGCTTGTTTCCTCAAAACCCTCTACTACTCATTTATACATTTACAAAGTTTTGCTCTGCGGGGCAGTTTTCTCCTGGTCTCACCCATACTCATCAGTGACTTCACTTGGACTGTGGAGTCAGACATGACCTTGTGGCTGGTGGCTGTTGCTAGCTGTTGTTGCTGTCTGTCCAACAAGGATGCTCCTCTCTCTTACGAGAGTAGCCCTCAGCCTCACAGAGGTTCCCTCAGGTTTCTGTATGCCGAGGTGTCGAGGGTATGGGGAGAGCAGGGACGTAAGGTCCTCTGAGGTCGAGCTTGGAACTCCCACAGTGACACTGCTTCTTTCTCTGGTGTGGCAAGTAGGTGACAAGCTGCTCCAGACCTGAGGAACCAGGCTACTTCTCTCAGGGAAAGTCCCACTCCAAATAGCTGTTCACACAGAGGTGGGAGAGATCTTTGTGTGCAAGGCTTTACTGGTGGCCCCCGACTAGCAGGACTTACATTTTGAGGACTCTGTTAATAGGTAGTGGCATGAACCTCTGCAAACATTATCTATCTGGCAATGCTAGCAGCCTAGGGAGGTGACAGCTTTGCTTTGTCACTAGGGATAGCCAGCTAAACTGTAAGAACCATAAAAATGCTGGTGGCTGGTGATGAGAAGAGTGTGGTAGCACTCTGGGGCCAAGGGAAGGACACCTAGGTGCTTTTAGTAAGAGGACAGGATTGAGGGGACACCTGTCAAAGTGAACTGCACTGTAGTGAGAATTTACCTGCGATCTTTATTGTGTGGGTGAGTAGATTCACGCTGAATGGCAGGATTGAGAGTGTGTTGACTTTCATTTGTGTGTGCAACAACTGGGACACTGGGGTCTTATGAAACCTGAAAAGCATTGTGTAGGCTTCCAGGGAAAAGGTGTGAGGGGGTAGTCTTCACTATCAGGGAAACTAGAACAATCTAGCCATAGCACTAGTCCAGGCCAGGACCACTGCCAGAGACAATCTGTGGCATGCTGGAGGGGCTTCATAAACCTGTCTGGCCACTTCTCTAGGTATAGACATTCTGTAGAAGACACTGCTGCGCAGGGAGACGGGAGGAAGATGAAGGATAAGTCCCACTAGATGGCAGAGCACATGTTTACACGGTCTCCATTCTGAGATGAAACAGATAGACCTTCAGAGCCAGTCAGACACAGAGGCTGAGTGGACAGCAGCAGTTTTAGGCCCAGGGCTGCCAGGCAGCTGAGGGGGAGCTTTGAGTGGCAAGCCAATCTCATGTGGTGTAGGGGATCCATTCTAGATCCAGGGTGGAAAAGAGGTTTAGTACACAGGGGACATGAGGGACATTGCTACCTAGCTAGGCTGGCAGTCCGGGCGGTACCTGACTTGCTTGGCTTCTCCCATAAATCAACGAGGCAGATGAGCGGAGGCATTGGGAAGGAGATGGAGGGCCATCTGTCTCCGTAGCAAACTTGGAAGATGGGGTGAAGCAAAGGCGGAAGCAAAACATCATTTGTCTTCAGCGATGAGCGAGAAGAAAGCTGACAGCATGTTATGAAAGGGCTTTGACAGGTTTTTGCAGCAAATAAGAAGAATTGGTCTTGTGTAATATTAAGCAGAATTGAAAGGGGATGGATTCAAATTAAGTTGAAAAAAACTAAATCAGTTATCTGAGACCTGGGGGGTGAATCAGCCTGACTGTCTTACTGCAGAATGCTAGGCGCTGGGAAAACGAAACATCAGCCTGATTGGGGATATAGTATCTTGATCATAAAGCCATTCTGTCTTTCTTTTGTGTCTACACAAGTCTGTGCAGCTACACGTGTCTGCACATGTGTGTGAAGACCAGAGGTTGAAGCCAGATATCTTCCTCAGACACTTTCCACCTTAGTTTTAGACACAGAATCTCCTGGTGAGCCTGGAGCCCACCGATTGAGCTTGAGTCATTGGCCAGCAAGCTCAGGGCTCATCCTCTCTCCACCTCCCCAGCACTGGGACTGCAGGGATCTAGGACTGCACCCTGCTCTTTGAGATGAGTTCTGCAGAACTAAACTCAGCTTCTTGTGTTTGTATGGCAAGCACTTTACTGATTCGGCCATCTTTCCAGCCTTATTTTACTTGGTGTTGGGAGAGAAATAGGTCCTTGTGGTTATATATTGTGCGTGGTCTTCCCCATGTATCCTTCCTGGCTACCTTCCTCTTCCACAGCCCCCCACTGCCATTAGATCCTACCTCACTTTGACAGAGTATGGAGCCAACTCTATAAATAGAGCGAAAGCTCCAAAGCTGTGAGCTGTAGCAAACCTTCCCTTGTTTAGGTTTCTTAGCCCAGGCTGCCTTTCTTTCCATTCTCGTCTTTCTCTTCTCTCTCTTGACCCCTGCCCTCTCCCTGAGCCTCTCCCCACTGCAAGTGTACCCCAAAGATCCTAGTGTTTAGGATTTTTTTCTGTCCCAAGGAAGGTGTTTCATCCATCCTAGCTGACCACCTAAGCATCGAGAGCTGTGTCAGCACCAGCCTTGAGATGATGGCCTCACGAGGTCAGAACACAGGGTGCTGGGTGATTATGGGAGTAGCAGGGGATGGACTGGAAAGATCCTGGCACTAAATTCTTGATGTGACTACAGGCTCAGCCTCAGATCTTTCCTGAAGGCAATATCTGCACTGTGGCTCAGATATGGTCAACCTGCGCCATGAAAGAGCCATTTTGACCTTTGCTCACAGACAGATATCACAAGCGCTGTTGAGGTGGCTGTGATGAAGGAGAGGAGGTAACACCCACTCCTGAGTGTGGTGGATAGAGTCAGGTCTGAAGTCCATAAGGCAGGCTTGCAGTTCCTTCTTCTTGGTCTATTCAGGGCTACATTCCTGGGTGAGGGTGAGGATCTTTATCTTTAAGCAACCTTTCCTATCCTGTGAGTTGAGAGTAAGGCACTTCCCATAGCAGTCTTCCATGCTGTGAACTTAATGTAACTTGAAAATACTATAAGTGGGAGACTCTGAGACTCTGCCGAACTACAGAACACCTAGCTTGGAAGCGTGTGCCATAGTGCAGTCAAAGCCCTGGGTGTACAGAGACCAGCCCTGTACACTCTTACAGCCTAGGGAGAGGTGGGAATCTGTGTCCAAGAGAGGTGGGTGGTCCCTGATTCTCAGTTCTGCACCAAAGCACACAGAGCATCATTCCTCCAGAATCCATTCTTTCCCGAATCCGCCTCCGGTTTCCACTGCATCTAAAGGGTCTCCTGAGTCCTGTAGACACAAGCAAGACGTTTAGAGGCTATAAACACTTAGGAGACTATAAAACAATCATGTAAAAGCCATCATAACCTTCCAGTCTTCCAGGCCTGCGTGAGCTCACAGTGGGGTGGCTCCTGGGGAACGGAGCATTGTCACAAGTGCCCTTTGAGATGGGACATCTTCAGGACTTGCTCATCTCATTCTTCACAAGAGGATAATGCAGGAGGGTCATTGCATGGCATGCCCATGGGTCCCATTGATTCCTGTCTCTTCAGGAGCCCAGGCAGATGGAGAACTCTACAGGCATTCTTCGGGCTGGGCCCACAGGAGTCCCCGCTGCACGTAGCTTCGGTGTTCATTTTGTGAGCTGAACTGCTCACTTTCCTTTGCTGCTCTAACAAGGAGCCTGCAATAAATCCCACTTTTCATCCCTCGAGCTTCCAGTTCAAGCTTCTGTCATCACCAGGCTAGGAGGCAGCCGAGGAGTCTGAGTTCTTGTTTCTCAAAAGCACACATGCCACATTGGGCTGCAGAGACAAGCAATGCAGTGTTAGTACGCTTGCCTCGCAGAACAGTGTGCTTATGCCTAAATGCATTGTTGAGTTTGGGATAAAGAAGTGTTTACCTAATTTCTAACTTTGTGATGGTACACATCCTAGCTTGAAAAAAACAAAATGAGTGCTGGTCAATAAGTCAGAGGACTCAGCAGCATCTATTGCCTTTGTGTAGGTGACGGTCTTTCCCTATGTTGAACAAGGTGATGATTCTGGAGTTCCCAGCTTTTTGTATGTTGGAAGTCTTTTTATTTTTTCAAGACAGGGTTTCTCTGTGTAGCCCTGGCTGTCCTGGAACTCACTCTGTAGACCAGGCTGGCCTCGAACTCAGAAATCCACCTGCCTCTGCCTCCCAAGTGCTGGGATTAAAGGCACAAGCCACCACTGCCTGGCTTGTATGTTGGAAGTCTTAATGAATGGCCTCGGATAAACTATGGTAGTTTGAATGAAAATGGTCCCCATAGGCTCATAGCAGGTAGCATTACTTGAAAAGATTAGAACACATGGCCTTGTTAGAGTAGTTGTGATCTTTTTGGAGGAAGTATGTCACTTGGGGTGGGCTTTGAAGTTTCAGAAGCTCAAGCCAGGCCCAATGTCATTCTCTTCCTACTGCCTGCTGATCCAGATGTAGGCCTCTCAGCTCCTTTTCTAGCACAGTGTCTGCCTGTGTGTTTCCTGCCATGATGATAATGGAATAAATCTTTGAACTGTATGCTAGTCCCAATGAAATGTTTTCCTTTATAAGAGTTACTATGAGGGAAAACATTTCATTAGGGCTAGCGTTCAGTTCAAAGATTTAGTCCATTATCATCATGGCAGGAAACACACAATGAAATGTTTTCCTTTATAAGAGTTGCTATGTTCCAGGACAGCCAGGGCTACACAGAGAAACCCTGTCTCGAAAAAAACCAAAAAAAAAAAAAAAAAAAAAAAGTTGCTATGGTCACAGTGTCTTTTCACAGCAATAGAACCCCTAAGAGAGTAGCTCAAAGTTTGTTCTCTGACACAGCACTATTCTGAAGTAAGACTTATTAGAAAAGCCTCAATTTTTATATTTATAAAAGTATCGACATGTTGAAAATCTCATTTTGCCAAGATTTACAAATAGAGTTAATGGGAAAGTGTTCTTGTTTATAGCAATCAAGTATTTAACCATCAGGGTGGTTTCTGGTGGAGGGGGGACTGTAGTCTTTCATGGTTCAGAAAATATTTGTAATGCCTAAGGCTTCGTGAGAGCCCACCTCTTCTTTACTTCTACTCTCTGCATCCCTCTGTCAGAAGTCCTGCTGGATGCTTGCCCTGTTGCCTTCTCCCAGTCAGGCACTTCCCTCACACCAGGTGCTTCCTAGCTTGGGTCAGACTGTGGCAATGCCTTCACCAGAGCCTCAAGCCACCAATCGGTTGCCTACCATTGCAAGGTCTTTGCTTTGCCTGACAGTAATAACCCTCTTTGTGGCTTCTTGGTCATTGAGACACAGGTGTAACAAACTGGACCATTTAAATGGTCTGAGTTGTAATAAAAAAAACCTGTCAGGAATTGGGAAGACATCCAATAGTATTCATCCAACAATGATACGGCACAATCATGAGCGCTGAGAGTTGTGTGGCCTGAGCACTGTCTCTGGGTGTGAGGACCCAGTGAGGAAGGAGCTGTGGATAACAGCTTTTGGGACGACAACACTGGGGGAAAGGTAGGATGTCAAGTACAGAGCCGCCTACAGCTTTACAATCTCAGCTCTGTTCACACACAGCCCCGGGGAAGGCAGAGTTAGTGTTTGCTCCAATCTGTTTCCCCAAGTGTCTCCAAGGGGCACCTCACACTCGCATGGCGGAAAAAAGGCAAAGCAGCTCTCAAAACATCTGCCACGTCGACTTAGATGGGCTTCTGGGGGTGTCATATCTGCACTTCGGAGTCACTGATCATAGCCACCCCCCTGTAAGGATGACTGCCCAAGGATGCATCGTGTAGGAACATTTGTCCCCACAGCTCTTCCTGTACATTCCCAGGGAACCCTCCATCTTTCAGTCCCCATCTGCGTTCCTATAAGGACCTGCTCCTGCCCCCATAAAACACTGTGTGAGCCACAAAGGTGATTTGTCATCTACCCCACATTGCTCTCTGGAGACCCAGAGCCCAACTACAGCTGCCTGTCATAGCCGTCAGGCTGGTAGCTGTCATATGCATGAGTGTATGTACGCATAGAGATGTGTATGTGTGCCCACAGAGAACTTGGTTCATTGGTTTCACCTTTGCTCTTAAGTGTTGAATACCCTTGTTTCATTGGTTTAGGACCCTCCCGTGATGCACGTTTAGTGGTAGAAACGCAAACACTATCCCAGGGCCTTTTGTGACCGAGTTTTATTTCTGACTTAATGAGATCCACTCAACTCAATCATCAGGCGTCTCATGAACACTTGCCATTTATAGATGGCTATAAACATTATGTCTCTTAATATCGTGAGTTCCATGTGTTAATTTCAGCTGTGTGTTTGGGGGCCCCTCGAAGGACTTCGAACTGGGTCTGGGAGAGGAGTGGGACTGGTCTCACGGTCCCGCCAAGGGGCATCGAGCTGAAGTCAGTGGAAATACTGCACAGACTGCCGGGAGGGACTCCTGGGCTGGGGAGGAGTTGGGCAGTACATCTGAGCCAGTGTCCAGGAGGTGGCCCCACCCATGCTGAACTGAGGGCTTGGGAGATTGGAATTAGTAGTAGTTCAGGGGCTGAGGCAGGAAGCCTGGAAGGCTGCATAGAGCAGACAGTGGTCAGCTATGGATGGGGGACTGTAAGCCTGGAAGAGTCTGGCTTTGGGCAGTAGAGTTCCCGAGGCTGGCCTTGAACTACGGTGGCCGTCAGCTCGACCATTGTGCAGCTTTTGCCTCCAACTCCCTCATACCAGAGCTCTGCTTCTCACGCCCAGACAGCAGTGGAAGTGAGGCTGCCTGTCTCTCCTGACAATCCTGGTCTTGCTTGTTGCTTAAAGCACTTCACATATCTGATGGACAGACAGACAGACATCTGTTGCTGGCCACTCTTTCCCTCTGCACTGAGCTGGCTGGCTGAGGAGAGACCTCAGAATAATTCCCGAACGAGGAAATATAAAACCTGAACTGCAGTGAGGAATAGGAAATGCACAAGGCAGGCAGGAGCGGAAGAAGGAATGTGAACAGAGGGAGGGCACTCGGCTCACAAAGCTAGGGGTCTGCTCCTGATGCTGGGAGTCTGAGGGAGATGGGGGAGGGTGGATATCTCTTGTGCTTGGAAACCGGGTTCAGTCAATTCATGTAGCCTTTTCTTTGGATCATAACGATGGTGTTCCAGGCTGAGGGCACAGACGCTTTGCTGGCTGTCTGGTTCTAGACCAATGGAGGTCATGATTTCATTTCAACTTTCATGTTTATTTTGATCTTTTTAAGACAGAGTTTCACTTGGCGCTCCAGGATAGCCTTGAGGTCATGGAAATGCTCCTGTCCCTGCCTACCCAGGGCTGGGATTAGAGATGTGAGAGACCACCAGTATACGGCTGAGTGATATTCATGGGTAGATTCTGGCTCCATGGTCATTCTTCAGTTGATGGACATTTGAGCTCATGTTTGGCAGTTAGGAATATTTAAGTTGCTAGATTAACCAAATTAAACATTCCAGAAAGACACATAAAGGGAACACACCTTGGGGACTCACAATCACCACTTTTGACTCGTGCATGGCTCAGCCTTCTCCGTGGCTAGGTTTCCCAGGGGCAGGTATCCCCTGACCCCTTGTTACACAGTCACAGCTTCTCTGTGAGGTCCCCAGGTCTGTCCTCGTGCTAAGGTCGACCTCTCCCTACTCCTGGCCCCTCCCCCTCTTTCTTGATTCCTAGGGCTTCCTTATCAACTTCCTTGCCTCCATGACTCCAGCTGATGCCTGCTTCCCAGGGCCAAGTGATGGTCCAGTCTTTACCTTTCCCCTGTCAGACATGGCTCTGGAGCAACGCACGGATCACTCTGCTCATCTCCGCTGCATGCCCTTGGCCTTAAAAATTTGTAAGGTGGCAGGTTGTGATAGAAACCCACTTTGATGATGACAGGATAAAGTCACATGTCAATAACAGGGCCCAAGCTGGGTATGGTGGCACATGCCTGTGATCCTAGAACTCAGGGGCATGGGTTTAGGAGGAACGGAAGTTCAAAACTATCTTCCTGCATAGGAAGGTCAAGGTTAGCCTGAGCTAGTGAGAACCTTCCTCAAACAACAAGCGAACATGGGCGCTGTGACCGCCCTGCCACATTTTCCACCATGCGAATCTCTCTCCCTTGGATGAGAATCTGGTGTTCATGAAAGGTGTGCATCTTGCTTGAGGGTCACAGCAAAGGAGGGTGGAAGGACTCAACAGTGGGTCTTCCTGACATCAAGAGGGCACAGGACAGTGACAATAACTATAATATAGAACACCAGCTGATGCCACCTGAGTCTGTATTTCCAATTCTCAGGTCACAAGCTGAATGGTCACCACTTCCTAGATAAGTTACAGGGCTTCCCACCCCCCCTCACCCCAAATGACAGCTCATAAAAAACATGGGAGCTTGGAGGCCATCACCCCTCTGTGATTTGCTCCATGCTTGTAGAAGCCTCTAATTGGATGCTCTGCCTTCTGCCCCTGTTACCCTAAGCATTTCCTTCCTCTCCCCAGCTGGAAGCTCTTGCTGGGAACACTGGGGACCTCTTACTAGATCCACTCTGCCCCACTCTATCCCTACACTCTCTGGCTGCCTTTCCAGGCTTGCTTTACACATACATCCAAGCACCTAACCACTGAGCTACATCCCCAGCCGTCTTTTTTCTTTTAGGCAGGTCTTAGCTACTCAAGCTGGCTTCAAACTCATAATCTTCCTGTCTTACCTCCCACTCCTACCATGTAGCTGGGATTATAGGCCAAGCCACAAAGCTGTGGTTAAAAATGCTTTCTATAGAGGACTGTCACCTTCTCTCTCCTCCATCCCCATTGTGGTGGCTCTTACTGGCGTGGAGCAGAGACCCAGATTCCCATCATTGTTAGCCTCTGGCTTCCACAGCACTGACAAGGACATCCTTGACTCTTTTTATTCACTGCTTCTCTAACCATAAGGGCTGAGGCAGGCAGCTGGGCAGGGTGGTGGTGGGGTGTCATCTCCAAGACAGAACTCCGGGGCTCCATGGCCTGTAGTTGGCCCCTCTTGAGGGCCCCAGCCCTGGTCTACAGGCTCCTGTAGTTTCTTAGAAGCTCACAACTTTGCCTTACAAGTAACCATAGCCCCAATGGATGAGATCTGACTCAGGCTGGAGCATGGTGAGGCAGAGTCTTAGAACAGACCCTCCCCCCTTTTCTCCCCCTCAGCCTCCAAGGCCCCCAGCTCAGGATCACACTGCCCAGAGTGTGTTTCTTCACATGCCTGTGCAGACTGTGTTCCCATCTCCAGGTTGGGCCTGACCCAGTTACACTCCTCCTTCCTCCAGCCTCCTGCCCAAGGGTGGCTCCACAGACCTCTCCGTCCACTTCGGCTGGCACCACGCCCTCCTTTCCTTGTTAGCGGTGAAAAAAATGGATAGAACACGCCAAGCGCCAGGCTCTGTGCTTGGCTCAGGTGGTATAGGCTGGTGTTCTATATTATAGTTATTGTCACTGTCCTGTGCCCTCTTGATGTCAGGAAAACCCACCGTTGAGTCCTTCCACCCTCCTTTGCTGTGACCCTCAAGCGAGATGCACACCTTTCAGGAACACCAGATTCTCATCGAGAGCCGGTAATTATTACATTTCTGTGTATTGCTGCTTGGCTGTGGCCAATCCAAAGGAAAAAAAAAAGCAGCCTGTGTGAGAGTTCTAGTACTTAGAGACTACAGAGAATGCCAGGCCCAGGCCTCAGTGCAACAGGCGATGCCCTGGCTACCATCCAGAGAGCAGCTCCCTCACAGATTCCCCACGCACCGAACGCCATGGGTTCCCAGGGAGATAATGCGTGCAAAGTGGTTTGTAAAATGCTCAAGTACTCTGAAATGTTTATGATGATTATTGCTAATTAAAATTTTAGGACAGCCTGGAGAGAAGCAAAAGTGAGCTGCGGGTCTGCATGCCTCCTTCTGAGGGTCTTTTAGAGACCCCCCACAAGAAAGCTGCGAGTATAAAGAGAGCCTGTGAATGACACCCACATCCTCATCCTGTATCCTCACCCAGCTCTGGGATGTGTGATGAGTGGTCACTCTGGACACTTCCTTATTTCTCTGTTCATCTTCAATGTTAGTGCCTGCCAACTGTGAGGTACTGCGCTAGCCATGACAACTGACCTCCCAGCAGGGAGGGTCAGTCATGTGACTAACTTATGGAACATCTCTATGGATCTTTGTAAAGGGAGCATAGAGTTAATCTTTGCTTCTTTCCTGGCAGATTTTCAGAGCATTAACTCTTGGGACAGAGGTAACGAGAGGATCCTTCTTGCTGGCATTGGTGTTAGTTCCCACTGCTCTGGGCATCCTCTTTGGCTGCTATACTCTGGGCTCTGAGAGCCTTGCCGACATTGGCCTGTCTCTTTTGCAGCCACACTGGGATCTGAGGTGGGCTAGCTGCCCTATCATCTTTCATGTTTGCCCTTCCTCTATGTTCCCGTAAGTCGATCATCTGGGGAGGAGACTTGGCTACCACCGCCTCCGACTGCTTGGTTCCTATAGGGAGACTTTCTGAGCGGGGCCAAGAGAGATACTTACTGCCTTTTGGATCAGATGGGGATCTGATCCCTGAGAGACCCCTCAACTCTGCTGTCCTTTCTCTCTTCCCAGATCCCAGATCTCACCAGTGGCTTTTCCTGGGAAAGGGAGGACGTGCTTGCCCCATTGAGGAACAGTGGAAAATGCTTCCCGAGAAACCCAAAACCTTGCTTGAGCTTTGAGTAAGCATGTGGCCCCTGAGGGTCTCTTTCCCATCCCAGGCAGGGATATATGTCTGGCCCAGTGATCCTAAGCCTTGGCTGCATGGGAGGAAGGTGGGAGCTTCATCAGATAGAATGTCCGAGTCCTTCTGGACACTCTGCCCATCTGGCCTGCAAAGATATGGTTGATGCTTTCAGAAACCCCTCAAAGCATGCTGCTAAGCATAAAGGCCCCAATATGCTAACCACAAAAGACCGTTGTAAAGGAAGATAAATTAAATCAAAGCCACAGAAGCTGTCTAGTAGCTTCTTTAGGGTACCCTTGGGATGCGCAGGCAGTAAGTATTCATTTTCACGAGCCAGCTGGGGTGTGCACTGCTCCCGCCTCCCCCTCTGGATCCACCCCCTGCCCCCCCGCCCCCCGCGTCAAACACCCCAAGACAAACATCACAAGTCAAGTCTGAATCTAGCACAGCCTGAGTTCCATGTCTCATTGGCCCCTGCCCCCATACAGAGCGTGGTCCTGGGTCATGTGAGTTGGTCAGCCTTGTGACTCAGGAGCAGAATTACCCCCATTTATATTCCAGAAGCCTGAGTCTCTCCTCCTGTGACATTGAACCGATTGCTCAGTGCCCCAGGACCCCACCCAATCTTATTGAAGTCCAGAGTCTGCTGGTCCTTTAATGAGCCATGCCTTTCTGGGCTGTATAATGATTGGGTGTTGTGGTGACTATGAGAGGGTATCTCCTCTTTCACTTGAACTCTGGAGTCTCCAGTGGCGGCTTTCCCTGACAAGGAGACTAACCATGAGGTTTTTCTCTCTCTGATGCTGCCCTTTCCTTCCAAGCCTCTCTCTCAGGGACACAAACCATTTGTTCTTAGTCATCATTTTGTGTCCCCCTAGCCACAGCTCTCTGATGAATGGCCAGCGGCCTCTCTTCGAACTCTGTATGATTTTCCCTCTGCTGCCCTGTGCCTGGGCTTCTGCCAGGCTGCAATGATTTATGGGAATTGGTAGAGGCCCAGTGACTCCCAGTGACCTCTGTAAAGCGGGACTCTGTGGTGAGTGTGGTGAGCGCAGCTGAAACACTGGGATGCTCGATAATTAAATACCTTGCTGGGTGTGGGCTTTCCAGCCTCAGAATGAAGCGCTGCAGGTCTCAGGGGAGCCTGGGCGGAGGCTGCCAACACTCTGGAGTCAGCAGCTTAAGGTTGATCTGTGTGGATGGGTCATTAACATTTTTTATTGTTGTTGTTGGTTTTCTTTTCCTTCCTTCCTTTTGGTTTTTGTTTTGTTTGCCTTCTGTTGTTTGTTTTGATTTGATTCTTTCATTAGGTTTTCTTTCCTTCATGGTATGGTTCAGGCTCACAGATGCATTGGGGTCTAAATGGACGGTTGTCTAGTGTTTGCAACCCCAGCCCAACAGAGCAGGGCTGTGTGAGGAGGCTGCCTGCCAGCAACTCTCAAGACATCTCATTCCAATTTCTCCTTTCCTTAAAGGGGTGGGGATCAGGCTGGTGCTCTTGGGGACACCTGGGCTACAGAGAGAAGGCAGATCGGGACTCCAGTGCTGATCTGCCCACTCTCAGTTGGATGACTCTGAGGACATTACTTAGCGAGTCTAAGCCTTGCTTCTCCATCTAGAAGTGGGGGAATGGGCTTAATATGGATTACAGAATTAGAGAATTTTGTGGAATAATGTGGGGCTACCAGCAGCATATCCGTGTGCATGCGAGTGTGCGTGCTCGTGGTGTGCATGTCCTGGAAATGCCTGTGTTTGGCTAAATCCTTGTCTGGTTAATTCCAGCCCTCTGCTTACATTCTCCAGTCTGTGGGACAGAGGCTTTGGGGGCCATGTCACACCCCCTAGCCAGCCTCTACTGCAACCTTTGTTGGCCAGCACAGCTCTCCTGTGGCCTTAGGCACCTGCTTGTGCAGGAAGTAGAACACCCCAGTGGTTTTCTGTGGACTCCTCAGAGGTTCCTTGTTTGTTGTTACAGGGACGACTGCCATCCCCACCTGGACACTAACTTCTCTGCCTTCTTTGGCTTCTCTCCTCTTGAGCTAGCCTGCATGCACATACTGACTTCAGCCTCTATGTCTGGAGGAAGCCAAGCTGTGACAGTTGGAAGAAGGAGTTGCTTTTGCCTTACAGCGCTATTGCCTGGAAGGTGCCCTGGTTCTCCTTGGTGTCTTTCAGAAGCCAGTGCATCCTACAGCTTAAGGGAGGAGCCCATAGATTAGTCTTGTCTCTGCTTTGTTCTCCACAGTGGGTGGAGCTTGGCTCCAGCCCTCTCAAAGATGATTGGTTGGCATTCCGGACTCTGCTGAACAGCAAGCCAATCGGGACTCTTGCAGGATATGTCCTTCTCAAGTGCCTAGAACTCCAAACTAACTGGAGCTGGCGGGTGTTCTGAGAGGAAAAGAGCCACAGCCCAGAGAAAGAGAGTAGAGTGGTAGGGATCCGTGGGATAGGACCCAGTCACAGATTGAAAGCCTACTCAAGGTGGTAGTCCGTCCTCCCCTGAGATCACCTAGCATCTCTTTTGGAAAGTCCAGTGTTTCCTAGGCAGCTTTAGGTTGTATTCTTTCACAGGCGGCCACATTGGATGGTTATAAACATTACTGGTGTTATCCTGGGGAGTGGGGCGGGTGAGGGGGAGATGTGGTTCCAGGGCTAGAGTGTGCCCGGAGGATGAGTTGGTGATATGGTTCCAGGGCTAGAGTGTGCCCGGGATGAGTTGGTGAGGCTCAGAAGAAGCAATTGGGAAGAAGAGGAGAGAGAATGAGTGGGGATTCAGACACCTTCTCAGGGCTTTTCTGGCACCTCCCTAATGCTGTCCACCACCTTCTATTTTGTGGGCTCTCTGTCTCCAGCATGCTCAGGTCTCCTGGAGTATTGTCAGATGGTTACAAAGTGGCTGCTGCCGCTTCAGGCTTCACATCTATGGCCATTCCTTCCTGACAGTAGTATTCTCCTTTTCAACATCCCAGATAGGAGGCGACTAGGAAAGGAATCTGGAAATACCCGTGGGTCAGCACACAGAATGTGTCTTTTTCTGGTAGTGACACAACATCCCGCACTGTAAAGAGCAAGGGCTCCTAATGGCAGAAACTGGACGGGACTAGACCTCAGGGTGTGGGGCTGGGGCAGGGTGGGGCTAAGAACTGGATGCGGTGACAGCCCCAGCTTAGTGGTAGGAGAAACTGACTCTGACCACACCTTCTGGAACTACCAGCCTGGCTGGCTGTTACCTGGAGGGAGTCAGGGTAGCCAGATTGGAAGTAGGTGAGAGGTACACACTTGTCCAGACTGATGCGGCTGCCAAGGATAGAACAAGTGTCAAACAATTGTAGGACTGGGAATGATGAGGAGGCACCGCGTTTCTGAATTTCAATATTTTGCATGTGGCTTTTATTTGCAAATGGGAAGATTTCAGGCTGCATCACTCAGATGCATAAAACAAGCACATGAAAGAGATCAAGAGTGGATTCTTTCAGTGACATAGGATAAGGTGCAAGACAGTTGAACAAGTGAAAGCTATAAGTGTCATTGCTCAAGGTCCCTTAAGTAGGTCTGCTGGCACTGGAACAGAAGTCATAGTTAATGTCTGCAGGTATCAAAAGCTTCCAGTTACAAAAACTCAAACTTAAGTGATATGTGCTTTTATAGGGAAAAAATAGAGAAAAGACGGCGAGAAGAAAACTTAAATTTATAAAAACAAAATCACCATTAGCTTTCAGGCCTGTATCATTTTTCTTAGTCTTATGTGTATGTTTCCTTGTAATACTTATGGCCGTAATCAATACCCAGCTTTATAAGCTGCGTTTGTCTGATCTCAAAGCCATTCTCCCTGTGGTCAGTGCAGTCTTCATAAACTTCGCCTTTCATGTTTACATAACAAAAAAGCTTTCTTGACCCCTGTGACCTAGCACTGGGCTGTTTAATCTATAATAATACCATGTTGGTTGTTATTATTTATGAATCTGCCTTTGTAAAAGGAAGCCTATTTCTGAGAGGCTGTCCTAAGAGACATCTATACCTCATGCCTACATCTGGTTCGAAAATGTCAACCTGGGATAGGAGTGAACTTATAAACCCGGGACTGGAGGAAGCCTGCTTTGTGTGTGTATTTCCTTGGTGGCTGCAGGTTTGCTCATAATGTCCATGGACAATTTATTGCCTTGTTTCTAGAGAGAATTGATCTGCCTCAGCCCCAGTGTAATGTAATAAGATTCAGAGCCCCGCCTCCAGGACAGACCCATCAATTAAAGCCGAGCTGGGAGAACAGGAGAGCGGAAACAGAACCATGAATCATGCTATTGATACACAGATTAGAGCACGCAGAGAAAAAGAGCACCCTCTCCTTATCCTTTCAGTACCTCACACTTCAAATATCTCCCAGAAGCTCGAGAGCAGTTCACCTGGTTCATACCACGAGCGCTTTTCCACTGCACACCAGTGTGTCGACTCCACGACCCAAGAATAGTCATTACAGGTTTGCATTGATCATGGAATTGAGCTTCAGTCCCTGCACTGGGGAGTCCTGGCTCAGATTCTGGCTCAGCCACACATGGAGGACTCTGAGAGTGGGCTTTTTCCTACAGACCTGTGGACTATAGAATATCACCCTCAATTTGCATATGGGGAAACTGAGGAAAAACCTGCCCAAGGCCCTGGGGGTAATTAACTCAGAGGTCATCTTTATCTTCAATGCTTTATAATGTCAGGGCCTTGTGGAAGAGGTGGCCTTTGAGGGATGGCAGAAGACTTCCTGTGAGCTCACCTTTCATGTTCGAATCAAACCGAATCTCCATCCTCCATCCTGAAGAAGCCACCCCTCCATAGCCTGGAGGTTCCTCATCATGCAGGCTGTCCAGTTCCAGGCTACCTCCGGCTGCTTACCCTGCACTCCCCATTCATCTAAACTGGAGGATTAGAAACCCTAATAAAGGCTCTCTGGTGCTGCTCCTGCTTCCCGTCTGACCTGGTGCTCCCATGTGCTTCCCTCTCCTCCTCTGGGGAGCCATGGGTAATAGTCTGCCTTCTCAGCCTGCTGCCTCAGTGCCCGTGGCGGTCCCCTTAGCTGATTAAAACTCCTGGGCACTTTACCGTCATTCCTCTGATATAAGAGCACGTGTATTTTCTTGGAAAATTGGAAGAGTTATAATAAAATACCCTTTGCATTGTTCTCCATAAAGTTACATCTCATGCGGTTATAAAAATATTCTGCTCAAGACGGTTTCTCTCTATCGACTTCTGAGATATCGTTTTCCTTTGTTCTTTCGGGTGCTCGTTCATTTTCTTGCACATATAGTCTCTCCAAAGGCATGCACACACATATGCATGCACAGAGGGCACTCAGCTGGCCTCGTGTGTGTGTGTGTGTGTGTGTGTGTGTGTGTGTGTGTGTGTGCGTGTGTGCAGTGTGTCTTGCCAAGTCTCTAATCACATGGATGGCTCTACATCAACTGTGACCTCACGTGAGAGTAGTGACTCGGCCTATGCTGCCTCTGACTGTGGTTCTCTTTTGTACCCTGCCAGGGTACAAGAGTAGCAAGTGGCCCGTGATCCTGCCTTTCTGATGCTCTGTCTCTGTTTAGAAGAAACACAGGGCAGGTGGGCAGACCATCATTAACTGTGCTCATCATGGTGACTATAGAGGGGCTTTTCTCTGTAAATGATCCCCAAGTGGCATATGGCATAGTCTTTCTAAGCCTCATACCCACCTTAACACAGCTCATTTTTAAAAACGACTTATTTGTTATATCTATGTACACTGTTAGTGTCTTCAGACACACCAGAAGAGGGTATCAGATCAGATCCCATTACAGATGGTTGTGAGCCACCATGTGGTTGCTGGGAATTGAACTCAGGACCTCTGGAAGAGCAGTCAGTGTTCTTAACTGCTGAGCCATCTCTCTAGCCCAGCACAGCTCATAATTTTCCTCATGGACTTGTCTCCTAAAAGTGAGAGTTGGTCAATGGGACCGCTTTCTTGAGATGAGTTGCCCATCTAAAGATAGACCCAAGGAGGGCTTAAGCAACCACACTTTACAGATGTTACATCTAGAGGGTTCTGGCTGTAAGAAATTGTTGGTTAGCATGAGGTGCACTTCGAGTTCATCAGAATCACAGATAAGTTGGAGCTTCGGGGTCCCTCCCCCCAGCTGGCAGCTGCTTCTCTTAGGTTGAAAAGTTACAGGTCTGCCAACTGACTGAGCCCAGGATCAGTGCAGTGTTCTAAGCCAATAGGATGGAGAATCTGGAAATTGGGCAAGTCCTGCCTATGGGAGAAGAGGGCAGGAATTTCTTGAGACTAGGACTTAAAAAACAAAACCAAAACCGAACAACTACTGGTGTGTACCAATTCAGCATGAAGGTAATTTTTGCCCTTTTTCCTATTCTGGTGTCCCTTTCTACAGAATTGTATATTAAACACTGTTTGGTTTCCACTAGTCTCTTACATTTATTATCATCTTATTTCCAACATGGCTTTGAGAATGACCAGCAAACCTCCAAGTTTAGCAGATAAAAGGGGAAGGAGAAGCCTGTGGAACTGCAAGGCTGCCTGCTGGACAAGTGTGTGGAGAGCTCTGCTCTTCACATGTGGTGGGCAGAGCCAGACACCAGCTGACGGGTCAAGGCCAGCTTGCAGGGATGGACTTCATTCTGTTTCCTCTTGAACCCCAAAAGAGCTTCCTGCTCATGATTGGTTACATGATTTCAACCCAGCTCTCACTCTGAAGGGGAAATAACAGGCCATTTATTCTGAGCCAAATTCAGGTTGCCCCAGATAACACATTTCTCCATGGAAGCAGTGTCGTGAGCTTTTGTAGTCACAGAATAAAAAAGAAATCCACAAATCAAAGCATCAAATATATTGGTGGGAATAATGGGCTGGCTGGGTACAGCCAAGCAGGGCAGTCTCTGCTGTAGGTCTTGGATGCTCTCTGAAAACAGTCTTAGCTTTTGGGTTGGTAAAAATGTGCAGTCCATTAAGTAAAGATGTCCCAAAAGGTTTTCCCTGACAGTCACATGGATGTTAGATCAGACACAGAGGTGGGCAAACAATGGTATGGCTTTTGTCTGAGTCAGAGGAGTTCTGGGTAAATGTGGGCCAAAGGTAAGGTGGGAAGAGCGTGGACTGGAAAATCCCAAAGTGATTCTGAGTTTGGCCATTACTCTTGCTCTTTGGGGGCTTGTTTCCCCAACTACCTATGCACAGATGACTCTAAGTGGTCCCATAGCAAGAACTGGTCTATTAGAACACTTGAGATTCACACCAACCCTGTTTGCAGCTTAGCGCATGCTAGAAACACACAGATATTTGAGCAGAGGAATTCATGACCAGATGGACCAGGCTAGGTAGAGACTTAAACTCTGAGGCCTTGTAATTGGGGCTGGGTAGGAATCATGCATTGTACATTTCATTTCCATCACTTGGCAGAAAAATGCTGACTGTTGACCAAGGGCATATCTTGAAACCTGCTGCCTCAAATGGGAATCTCATTAAGTTGATCTGGGTTTAACTTGGTCACATTTAAGACCTGTCCTGTTCACACTCCCCTGTGAGTGGTTTCCCCAGGGTTTCAAGAGTGTTGTGTGAGACTCCGTGTCTTGCTTAAGGCCACCAGTCTTGAGTTCTTCCAGGCCCCTTCAAGCTCCTAGGGTGACTACTTCCTGTATGTGGGACCTGGCTGTAGTCCTGACAAAAGTGGGGATAAAGATACAAGTGCATCCTGGGGACCAATAAGATGCTGGGTGTGCTAGCTGTCCAAGGTGAGACCATTCTAGGAAGGAGCTTTCGGTTCAAGCTTCTGGGATGGCGTGCTCTGACCTGCTCATCTCCATCCCAGGACACTGGGCTAACATGGACATGGTGGGTTCCTAAAGCAGGGGCCTCTTCAGTGCTCCTGCACGATCCTCCTTGGACTCCAGGCTTCCTGCTTTCATGTCTCCATCACTGCCCCTAGGTGACAGCATCCTAGGTGACAGCAAGAATCAATTCCCACCACCCAGCTGTGTCCAGAACCTGAGCTGAGCCAAGGATTCAGTGACCCATCTAGAGCTGGCATTCAGAGGAGCACTAGAAGGTCTGGTGGAAATGAATAGTCTCGGCGAGCAGAAAGGAGAGTGCAGAGTGTAGCTGAAACCCCAGTCCACCTAACTTGCTCATTCCCACCCTCTGGACACCTATGGTGGCCGCAGACACAGTGGTCAGCAGGGAGTTTGGGCATGCCATGGAAGCGCTCAAGTTTGAAGAGACATCTGGGAGAGGCAGGCAGGGCTGGATGTCATGGGATGCTCTGTGTGTGAGAAGCTTGGCTGTATCTCAGAGAAGTGAGAGGTGAGGCGGTTTGAAGCAAGGGAATGATGTCATCTTCTTTCTAGGAATTCTGGCTGCCTTTTGGAGTAGGGAGGGGCCAGCCTTGGAGCAAGAGCCTTCAGGAAGATGTACCCTGGCAGAAAGTGGTAGTGGCTGGGCTGGAGATGGCAGTGTGGAAGAGAAAGGCAGGACAGAGTCCTCAAATCATTCTCTCCCTCCTTATCTTCCTTCCTCCTTCCCTCCTCCCTCCCTACTTCCCTAGCCCATTTCCTTCCTTCCCATTTCTCTCTCCCTCCATCCCTTTTCCTTCCTTTTCCCTTCCTTTCTTTACCCCCTCTTCCTTTCCTTTCTTTTTCCTTTCCTTTCCTTGTTTTTGAGACAAGTTCTCATAATATAGTTCAGAATGGCTGGAACTCACCATTTATTTAGCCCAAGCTATCCTTGAACTCATGGTTCTCCTCCTGCCTGGGGTACCTCCCCAGTGCTGGGATTCTAGATGTGAGATCCTGGGCTGCTTTGAACCCAGCAGCAGTTCAGGTCCCCTGGGCTTCTGATCTGAGAGAGGCTGGAGGGTGGGGGAGGGGACGAAGCCTTCCCTAAGTTTGGCTTCCTCGAGTGTCCCCACTGAAATACGTGACCTTGTGGTCTGGTGGAGCAAATGGTGTCAAGGGCACACACATCTAAGACAGTCCCTTGTCAGGCTGCATTCTCTTGTGGAGGAGCTGTCTTCACAAGGGTCTGGCACTAAGTAGGACATAGATTACTGTCCCCATTTTTGGCCTCATTTCCTGGTACCCCAGGGCTTCTTCCTCCCTATCACGTGTTTGCCTTCCTGCTTGAGCCTCTGCCATGGTCTGCTCACACAGTTGCTTCTTCTTCTTCTTCTTTTTTTTTTTTCCTTGACTCTGCCTTGAGGCTGAAGCCTGGTCTAGAGTTCAAGCATATGTGGTGCCTTGGTGTCTAGAATCATCATACGTCAATGGTTGGAGGGACCTCAGAGGTCCCTGGATCAGTGCTTCCTCCCAATGCAGGAGTCCTCTGGACATTCACAGCCACCAGAGAGGAAGCTCTTTCCTTCCTACTTTCACCTGTCTGGGAGGTGTGGGAGGGGACAGGTGAGCGACAGAAGGAATGGATGAGTGAATAGGTGGGTGAGCGTGAGCGTGGGTGAGAGTAAGTGAGTGAGAAAGTCAGTGAAGAGCCAGTCATTGAGTGGGCACGTAGTCAGTTCTCACTGTTCTAAAGTCCTTCTGGACCCTCAGCTGGAGCGAATCCTCTTGTCCATGTCTGAGCTTATTGCCTCGTTGACATTTCTTCCCATAGTCCTTTGTCACACAGTAGGGCCACATATCCTGCTCTCTCTTCTTCAGGCACCTGATCCTACTGTACCCAAGGAGGGCCTTTGTACTGATTGCCCTGTTTCTTTCCGTGGCTGGGTCTCTCTTGTCACTGGGAGCTTAGAGGTCATTGCCTCAGGACTCTACTGACCATGCCGGCTAAAGAACTTCTTTCACCACAGTTCTTATTTCTCTCATGATCTCTCACACTGCATGACTTCCTGACATCTGCCTTTCAGTTCACTCCATCTCTCTTTATCTTTGTTTATCTTCTGTTTAGCCTGCTGAGAGTATGTGCATGCATGTGTGTGCACACACATTCTCTCTCTCTTCCACACACAGAGACACACAGACACAGACAGATAGACAGACAGACAGACAGACCACCCCAAGTAACAGTTGTGAGTATTCTTATTTTAACATCCTTTCTGGACTCCAAAATTTCTCCCAAAACTGAACTGGTGAACGTCTATGTGGACTTTGGGGGTGATCCTATGGTCTTCATTAATCCTGGGACAGTTGAGTGTATTTCTTGGTAAATAAAAGATCAATGGAGAATATAGGCCTTAACCTTGTGTGCAATATAACCTAAGGATGATGATGTCTTGAGATTGATGTCACTCAGCTCCTTCTAGGGACAGTGTTCTGTGCTTGGACTGGAAGCTGTCAATGCACTGATGTCCAGGTAGCAGGTGCTGGGGTTTGAGGTGCAGAATGTATGGGGAAGAAAGGAATGTGGGGACCTCTGGACATACAGGCTTCTGGTATGTACACTATGGACAGAGTCCACAGAGATGTGAATGCCTCTAGTACCTGAACACGGCTGAAGGTCCCCAGAGTCTTGATAGGAAGGGAATTCTGGCCCCAGAGATCCTACAAGGTCAAGGATTTGCACTGAGTTTATTTTTGTCTCCCTTGCTCCTTCCACCCCCAACATGTGATGCAGCGCACAGGAAGAAAGCTATAAATACATTTTGAAAAGCAAAGCAGTCTAAAACCACCTACACACACACACCACACACCACACCACACACACACACACACACACACACACACACACACACACACACACACACACGCATGCTGAACAATGAGATCTTTACTGCAGGACAGGGCTCTGAGGATGTTGCTGGAGTTGGCAGTCTCCTGAGGGCCCGTGCTGTTGCTGCTGCTGCACAGCTCCACAGACCCTCAGCATCAGAGCAAAGCTGCCCTCAATATAGGCTATGGGGCTGGCCGTGGAATCACACGAGGATGCTCTGCTCTGGTAGGGTATCGCTTTTCAGGGGTCTCCCTCTGCGCTGTCACACTGCCCAGATACTTGAGTGGATCTGGCAGCTCTTCCTACAGGCTCCTCTTGGCAAGCTGAACTCTCTGGCCTGAGTTTTCCAAACCCCACCCAGTGTACACTGCCTCCTGACTCCTGTGTGCTCTTTGCATAGAAAACCCCTATGGGTCTCCAAGAGCCTAAGATATCAGCATCTTCAGATGGTCTCCTGACCCATGACTCCCTTTCTTATCCTCCCTTCCTCTCTGAATCCTCCTATATTAGTCAGGGTTCTCTAGAGTCACAAAACTTATGGATAGTCTCTATATAGTAAAGGAATTTATTAATGACTTACAGTCTGCAGTCCAATTCCCAACAATGGTTCAGTAGTAGCTGTGAATGGAAGTCCAGTTGCTCAGTTCCACACGCAAGCAGGTGAAGAAGCAAGAGGACAACTCCCTTCTTCCAATGTCCTTATATAGTCTCCAGCAGAAGGTGTAGCCCAGATTAAAGGTGTGTGCCACCACACCTTTAATCCCAGATGGCCTTAAACTTGGAGATCTCCCTGTCTTAATCTTCTGGAATCCATAGCCACTATTCCTCAAGATCTCCATACCAAGATCCAGATCAGAAACTTCTATCTCCCAGCCTCCAGATTAGGGTCACTAGTGAGCCTTCCAATTCTGGATTGTAGTTCATTCTAAATATAGTCAAGTTGACAACCAGGAGTAGCCACTATACCTCCTCGTGTTCAGGTCTGCATGGAGCTCCCCTAACAACCCTTCCTTCTTCTACCACACAGTTCCTCTGTTCTCACATCGGCTCTCCCTCTCCCCCACCCCAGGACCCTTGCACGAGCTGTCTAGAAGTCTCCTCTCATTCATGTTCCTGCTCTGCTGCCTCCTGGAATCTACAGTAACTGTCCCACTTCACAGTTAGAGCTGAGACAAGCACATCTCTCACTGTCTCCTCCAGCTCACCAGAACTGCCACTGGGCCGTCTATAATCCCTGAGCCTGGCAGGGGTCAGGGGCTGATAACCTTGCCAACTGTGTGCATCAGACTCAATCACATGACACTTCCATATGGCACTCACAGCTCACAGACAGAGCTGTTCTCTGGGAACACCAAGCAGCTTCTTTTCTAGTGGGAGCAGCTGGGGGAGTTGTCCTGAAGGCATGCAGAGGTACAGGGTGAGCCCCTAGCAACCCGAAGACTGGCCCATCTGGACAGCTCTCTGTGGTAACCACATGGGAGGCCTGCTCTCTTCAGAGACTCATCTCCCTGCTTTCCCTATTGCAGGAAAGAAGACAGCACCACCAGACACATCATGCTGGAAAAGATGAATGTCTGTCCCAGATGACCAATGGAGCAGAGGTGGCTCTGTGATGTATGGTCCTTTCAGGAGCTGAGTTACAAGCCTCATCATCACCCCCTTCCCAAGTCATCACGAGGGAATGTTTCTCTCTGCACAAGATCAGTGAGCACCTCAGAAGCCCCCAGCACTGGCATGGAGCAATAGTGGGACCCTGGGATCTGGACTTCCCAGGTTGGCTGTGTCACTTGTACAAATGATTTAACTTTTGAGTGCCTCCTTCCTAGTCTGTTTGGGAGCCTTTCTTCCTAGCTTATAGTCACGCATGATGGTGCCGTAGCTGGCAAGTCACCCTGAACCTTGAGAACAATGACACGTGTTTCGGGAACATCTTGGTGTTTGTGAGCTATCCTCTGCTCACCGCTCTGATGTCAATCAGGACTGGCTACCTTTAAGCACACACAGTGTCACCGCTGTCTCTTCTGCCTGCAGTGGGGAGGACCCTGGAGGGAAGGTTTTAAGGTGACCCTGGGGATGATATGAACATCACAGAGGCTCTTCAGAGGCCCAGGTTGAATGGAGGTCTCAGCTGTGTTGGAAATTGTCTAGGGAGAGCCCCCACCACCACCAGTGAATGATTCGCAAAGGGAATAAACTCTGCTAAGCACCTTAGTCTAGTATGGAGAAGATTCTACAGGGCCTCCAGGTACTAGACTCTGCTCCTATCTTGCAGGTGACCCTTGTGCTATTCCTTGGCCTCTAGGAGCCCCAGGTTCTCACTTGTATGGTGGATGTACCCACAAGTTTTCCAGTTCACTGGTAACTGTGACACTTCCCAGGCTGCAGACCCTGGGATCATGGCTCAGTCTTCTAGTTATTAACTCCTATTGCTGGCATCTGCTGAGGAGCAAGCTATGGCTCATGAGAAGTCTTCAGGCAGCCTCTCGGCTTCCAGGAACAGGCGGAGAAAGAGCTGCTTTGCTGAACACTTTTAGCAATGGTGTCCTCTACTTTCCCCCTAGAGAGTCACCGCACCCCAAGCAAGCAGCCCATACTCACACCCCCATTTCTGTTCTTATCCAGGGGCTTAGCTTCTGTAAGAGGGTGGAATGTTTCCCTTTTAGCCGAGGGTTGATGGGGCTGACTGGCTCTGCAAGATGGCTATCCAGCAGGACCATTTGAGATTTAAGTACCCCTAGAAGAATTAAGAAAAACAAGAGTCTGCCTGGATAATTCTCCAGAAGCCATCTTCCTAGTCTTGATACTGTGTTTCCAAGTGAGTAATAGGAGATGGAAGGATTCAGCAGGTATATCATAGGCTTGGGAAGGACCTGGGGCTTTGGTCAGTGAGGGGGCGGTGATAGACACTCTGTGGGCTCAAACCCAGAATCTAGCATACGATCAGACTACCCTTGGAGGATCTGGCCCCAAACACATCTTTGTGACTTGTGCTTTTGATTAGGCAGAAGGTACAAAGGGTAAACTGAGTGTCTAACCATCTCAAGCATTCAGTTCATCGCTCTGAGCACATCCACATACTCAGAGCTGTGCAGTCATCACCTCTACCACCTCCAGAGCTCAGGTGTTTTCTCAACTGAAACCTTATGTCCATTGCATGATGGTTCCTCTTCCTCTGTGTCCAGACCCTGACAACCCCAGTTTCTACCCCATTCTATGTCTCTCTTGTCTGATTGCCCTGGAGATCTCATATAACGTGTATCCTGTGACTGGCTTCTTGGGTTCCGTAGGATAAGCATAGGGACTGTCCCTGCTGGATCATACATCAGAACACCCTTTTATAAAGCCAGCACTGCATGTATTGGACACATTGTTTGTCCTCTCACCCCGTAGTGACACTTGGGTCCCTGCTACCATTTGCTGATGTGAAGGGGAGCACACCGAAGTGCTGGATTTTTAAAAATATTGGAACCAGTAACATTCAAAACCTAAGACATTTCCTAGGAAGGAAGGATGTGTGGCTTCTTCAGGAGACTGTGGGATCTGGCTGGCACTTTGCTCCCTCCCATTGCTTTCTTGGCCACCATGGAAGATGTGAGGTTGTTTTGCTGTTCCAGTGGCAAGCACCTGATGGGCCTTGAGGACAGACTCTCCTCAATCCAGTCCAAAAGCCAGCTGGCTACTACCTTGCTGTGATTCAATGACAATCTTTCAGAACTTCACGATAATGGCAGTGCAGATATCAGAGAAGGCCAGAGACTCATCCTATGTCCCAGTCAAGGAGTGGTGCCACAGTGCTTTCGGGGACAGTCTAGTCCCCATGCTGTCTGACCTCCAGGGAAAAGTCCTGGACTACCAAACCCTCAATTTTGTCTTGTGGAGAAACAGTGGAGAAAAGAGTCCTTTCTCTGGCAGCCTGAAAAGGTGAAGGCAGAAGAGGAAGTGTGCAGGGACTGAAGTGTACTTGGAATGTGCTAATAACAGCTCAAGCCAAGCCAGGAGGCCGGATGTGCGTGGATGGGGCCCTTAACTATGCTGGAAAGTGGGAAAGGGGTTCCAGGGTTATTCCTAGGACCCCTGAGGCTGATGGGAAATGAACTTGGCATACACCAGTACTCTATAAATGTCGCTTTCCAGTCAAGGGGGCCAAATCTGAGGTCTCCCATTCACTTTCCCATCAAGAGTCATGAAGTCAAGCCACGAAGGATCGCCCTGGCTTTGCCTAACTTCAAACCAGTCTATAGTGGACAGCTTTGCTACGACAGGAAGACTCCTGCCAAGTCTTCCCAGTACCAGGAGGAGCTCATTAGAAGGCACTAGGCTCACAGTGCAAAATCAACAAAGTCTGTACTAGGCACAGTGGCACACACCTTTATCCTAGCATTCAGGGAGCAGAGGCAGGTGGATTTCTATGAATTGGAGGTGAATTCCAGGCTAACCAGGGCTACACAGTGAGACACCATCTCAAAACACAAAACAAAACAGAAGGAAAAACATCAAACAAACAAACAAACAAACACACACACAAAAAATGTTCTCCAATACTTCTCCCACAAGGAAGAAGGCACAGGCAACCTCTAGTTGGTCCACTCCAGGATTCACAGGCACTAGATACCATGGCTTTACGGTCTCCAGATTTTGTTTTTTAATTTGACCAATAGCAGTGACTCAGGCTAATCCCTGAGTTCTTGCAGTAGGAGTCCACTACAGTCAGCCCATCAGTGGCTCCCCTGCATGTCTCTTCTGAATAGCCCTTTCCCCTGACTTTGCCTTTGCGGCTCACTCATGGTTGGCATCTCGTCTTCCTATGCTCAGTTCCAGATGGTCCTCTTGTCCTGGGTCCCACAGGCCTCTCTTCCCACTCAATGCTGCTGCAGCTTCTTCCTCCTTTCTAAAGCCTGGATGGAGACTTATGAAGCACCCGGAGCACTGTGTGCCAACTCGAGCCTGTGGCCACACATGGGGAAAAAAAATCTTTTAAGGTCAGATGCGGACTCAGCAGAGTCTGGCCTCTCCCCCTTTGGCTCTGGATGAGATGGAAGACAGATGGAAGAGCCTCTCATCAACTCACATTCTGTGGAGAGAGACCAGTTTGGTGCTACTTGACTTTCATGTGCAAGCTAGAAGTCAGAGACCACCTGGCATTGGAGAGACAAGAAGGATTTCAAGGCAGAGCAGCAAGGCTGCTGTGAGCAGTCTGTAGATCTCTGACCCTGACAACACTCCCTGCCCTGTCTCTTCACCTGGCAACCTGGGTCCAAACACATCTGCAAAGGCATCTGCTGGGAGCGCCGGGGAACAGGCTGGGTGGAAAAGCACTTTGCAGACTTGAGCACAGTGAAGACACTTTATTTGGGTCATTCCTTTGGTATGCATTTATGGTGCACCTACTGTGTGTACTGTGAACAATGTAATCTGTCTGCCTCGAGTTGATTTGGAAAACATCCCTGGACAGAGAAAGATTGCCTGTCAGATGGCTGTACTACACATTCGTCGGTTATAACTAACAACAGCCAGAGAGTTGGCATGGCAACGTTTCTCCCTGAACTGCAAGGCAGGAAGCTTAAAATAGGTACGCTGGAGGTGTGGCAGCAGCCGAGACAGATAGCTCTGCAGCCTGAAATGGGTGGCAAACTCAGAGTACTCATGCCCTTGTCTGTCCCCAGCAAGTCAGCAGTGCAGGGACTGAGAGGGAAAACCCAGAAACAGCCACTGTGGGGGCTGGAGAGAGAGTAGGACTGACTCACTATAAACGCCTTTTCTTCCTGAAGCCCAGAGAACTTGAGTGAGACACCTTTGGCCAAGGGGCCCCAGGTGGGGCTGCACCTGTTCTGATGTCTTCTGTGGTCTGCTGCCCAGCGGTGTGGGTGGGTTTCAACAGCCATGGCATCACTTAGATCCGAGTTCAAGTCCCTCTTTTTCCGTGGAATTCATGTGCACATGAATGATACTCCTTGGGAGGTCCCAGGTCCTAAAATAAGTTCCATCCCCAGCACCATATACACTGGGTGTGGTGAAGGACTGTGATCCTAGCACTCCGGATCGGGGAGGCAGGAGGAGCAGATGTCCAACTTACCTTCAGCTACGCAAGTTTTAGACCAGTCTGGGATATACAGATCTTGTCTCAAAAACAAAACAAAACAAAACAAAAAACAAACCACCCGTTAAGCCAAGCATGTTGATACAATGCCTGCAGTCCTCTTACCTAGTACTTGGGAGGCAGAGGCAGGAGGATGCAGAGATGAAGGCTAGTCTGGGCTATGCGAAAGCTGCCTTATCAAAATGTTCATGGAGCATTTTGTGGTGAGACTCATCTGTGACTCTGCTTCATCATCCCTGCAGAGGCTGGGAGCCCAGGTCTCACACAGGACTGCTTCATCATCCCTGCAGAGGCTGGGAGCCCAGGTCTCACACAGGACTGCTTCATGCTCTCTTGGCTCAGCAGGTAATTGGCTGAGGTTTATCCTTTCAGGGGTTTCTTTTCCAATAGAGCACACAGAGTCAACTGGAAACTTAGTTTAGGGAAGGACAGGGCTGGATGTGACTTTGGTCCACTGTCTGAAACTAGGTAGTTAATCTCCCTAGCTGCTTCACCTGGCGTCACCAAAGCATCCCCGCCCAGACCCACCATTCCGGATCCTTCTTGATGGTCTCATGGCCCTCTGTGGTCCAGGCTGATTTTGAACTTCAGATTCCTGTGCTTCTGCCTCCCACATACTGGGATCTGGGATTTCTGGCATGTGCCACCCGTGGCTTGGAAAGTGAGACCTTTTGAGGTCTCAATAGAGAATAGAATAGGGAACTAGACAGTTGTGTCTTCTTTCAGACACTCCTCGTGTTCCCCTTGCTGAGACTGGGGTCACCTGCAGACATCGTCCCTGGGTGGAGTCTGGGCAGGGAAGCTTCTGAGAAGCCGAGTGAAGCAGCTGGGTAGATAACTATCCACTTTCAGATAGTGAACCCTAAGTCCCTTCACCTTCACCAGCCCTGCCCTTCTTGGAACTAATTAAGTTTCCAGATGCTGTTATGAATTTCTCCTGCACTCTGCTGCATTTACTTTTACTCTTCACTGGGAAAGGACTGTGCAGGCAGGAGGGCCCCATCTTTCGAATATGTCTAGACACGAGACGGTTTTGCAACCTGACCGTTGAGACCCTCTTAAACCTCGGTGAACCTTGTGGAACCAGAGCACACAGTGACAGATGTCCTTCGTTCCCTGGGACCTTGGTGGCCCATCACTGCAGAACTATCTGAGAATCCAGGGGATGAAACGTGCCTCTGGCGACTTCCTTGCATCCTGAACTCTTCTGGGATAGATGCACTAGGAGAGGCACATCTTCTAATTGTTCAATGAGCAGCAGCAGATTTCTCTCCTGCATTGGTGCCGTTGCGCACCTGCTCGGTACTCTGAGGTTTTCTGGTGCCTTACAGAAGTGGATAAGGGAAAACCCTAGAGGGATGCTGATGTGTGACTTCCCCACGTAATGGGAAGTTCTAGGAAAAAAAAAAAGGTAATTCATACCTTGGTCCTAAAATCATTTGGAATTAGTCGGTGCACTGTGAGGCCACAGGACAGGATTTTCTTTGTTTCATCTCCGTTCATGATCTGATTTTGGCTGCTTCCCAGTCAGACCCTTGCATCATGGGAAGGTTGAACCAAGTCCACAAGGATAAGGCTTTCTTCAAAAGCATGATTTTTGGCAGCTGTTTCTATGACAAAGGGTGGCCAGACGGTATCTTTATGCATTGAGAGTATACGGGAAGAGGACAATGAATAAGATTGTCAACCATGGATGAAACCTTGACTTCAATCTGTGTCCTTTTCATTCCTAACTGCAGGAATACAATATAGTGTTCATAAACATGACCTTGGAAGTTATGGGGGGGGGGACCAGGTAAAGGACAGCTCTCACTTAGACTCTTCACTGAGGCAAGTAGAAGGCCAGCAGAGGTGGAAGGTTGAGCACAGGGGGCCAGATGCACACCCTGGGCCCTGAACTTGGCCTGGGCCACCAACCAGCTGTGTAAACCTTGACTGGCTCTCTCAGCCTCTCCAGGGAAACAGCACGGGAGGATGTGAGTACACCGGCCAAAGAACGGGGACAGAAGAGGGACTTCTGTCATCCCTCTGAAAACAAGCTGCTTGCAGACACCCCGAGGGAGTCAGAGCACAGGCTACCCCCTTGAACCAGGGTCTGAAGCTCAGGTTTTTCCGACCACTTCTCATAGCCAGTAGGGGATAGGTATAGGAATCACTGGTTAGGGTGCTGCAGAGAGTCCCTGGCCTTCTCAGTCCCCTTGGGGGTAGAACTAGGGACAGAAAGCATAGGACAGCTATAAAGCACATCAGCATTTGGGGAATTGTGCACTTTCTAACCAGGTCCCAGGTGCATAATAACCTTACAACCAACCGCTGGAATCTAAAAGGACTCTCCCACCTCTGCTTTACCAAACCCAGGGTCAAAACGTTGGCAGGCCCACCATGTCCCCTCCCTCTCAGCCTCTCTGCTTCACAGGGGCATGGTCCGGTGACATGTAGATCCCCTCTCCTGATGGATGCTCTACAGCAGGACCCCCACTGAGTGGCTGGCAGTGGCTGTCCCTCAGCTGCTGCCTGTAGTACCTTGACCAGAGTGCTCCCTTCCCCCCACCACTCAGACCTGTGTAACTCAGGCTCAGTACCCCACCAGTCTTTCTAAGGACAATCCCATCTTGTGTAAATTAGGATGTTTTCTTGTTACCCAGAAGTATTTTTCTATGTTAGTGAAATGTATACTTTGTGTAATTTTGTACATTAAAACATATGCTTTTTTATTATCATAATTAGAGTTTCCCTTTTCCTTTAATGTTTGGTGATGGGCTCGTTACTGTGTTTTGGAAGGCCTGGCCTGATGTAAAAAGGCAATGAGTTTGGGATTCTGCTTTTCTGGTGGGGGATAAACTATTTTCTTGTGAATCAAATCTACTTGGTACAAACAATGGGATAATATCCTTTACCACCATATTAATTTCTTATTGCCACGAGACTATGGACAAAAGCCAACACCTCCACAGTTATTTATAGACTCAAAGGTCCTCCGGTTCTTTTCCTGTGTGTTGAGATTTCAGGTGTAAGACCCCACCCTACAGGACACGTATATTTTCTGGTTCTGGCAGCTGGAGTCTGAAATGGGTCTCAACACCAAAGTGTTGGCAGAGTGCACTTCTTTCTGAGTGCAGAGAAGAATACACCTTCCTGCCCTTTACTGCATCTAGAGACCAGCTGTCTGCTTTGGCTTGTGGTCCCTCCTGCATCTCCCAGGGCAGGACTGTAGCATGAACTCTCTCTGCTTCTGCCTGTTACATCTCCATCTGCCCTTCATTTTTTTTTTGTGTTCTCACCTGGATGGTGCTACCTAGATATTCTAGCGTATGTTCTCCATCTCCTGATCGTTAATTTAAGCACACTCCTAAATCCCCATTTGGCATGTGGGTTATCACACAGATCCCAGGGAATGTGTGAGTGTCACTAGGCAGCTTTCTTCTGTCCTTTGCGTTCTGGTGGGAGCAACAGAAAGAGCAGCCATTCAATGCTTTGCGTCTGTGTCTGTCTCTGGCACACTTCAGGAAGGTCCACAGCTCTCTGAACTTCTCATGTCTCAGACAAACATGTGACTTTGCCTAGAAGACTTACAAAGAGCAATATACATTTGACAGCAAACTGCAACTCCATTTCCTGAAATTTGTTTTTTTTTTTTTCAAGAGAGGAACTTACTGTGTAGCTCTGGGTGTCTTGGAACTTGTTATGTAGACCAGGTTGGTCTCAAATTCACGGAGATGCACCTGACTCTGCCTCCTGAGTTCTGGGATTAAGGTCGTATGCTACTAAGCCCAACAAAATATTCTTTAGCTAAGTTGTAATTTTTTTTATTTGTTTTGTTTGTCTACACAAAATACTCCTTGGAGTTAGGCTTGTCCCATTTGCTACACTTTCACATGTCCCTCTCTGCCAGTACCCTGGAAGGCTTCATAGTCTCCAGGACAAGCTCAAGGTTGGCTCTTCTCACATTTATGATGTAGTTAAATTAGGATAACTTTTTTTTTTTTTTTTTTTTTTTTGTGGATGACTAAGAGCCACAGATGTCCACCACAGGATAGACGTGATCCAGTACCCTGGATGTCATCTGTGGTTGTCTGCCGCCACTGTCCCTGACTCCCTGTCAGTGCATACATTTTAAGCTCAGTTCCTGTTTCTGTTTCCTGTCTCTGATTCTCTGATCCACTTACTTTCCTGGCTTTGAGTCGAAGAGATGTTATTGCACGGCCACTGACAAGCTTGTCTGGGTATCTCAACCTAGTACCTCCCTGCAGAACATGATAAGTTTACAGTATGACTTCCTCAGCACAACAGCCTGAAGGTAGAGGTGCCATGTGGCATAGCTGAAGGGGACAATGATGTGTTAGGTAGAGCATCTCACAAAGAATGAACAATATGAGTATTGGCTATTCCCCTCTGCAAGGGAGGGAGGAGACATGACTGGCTCAGACTACACAGTGGTGCTCCAAGGCTGTGTTGGATGACCACTGCCCAAGGTTATTCTAAGGGCAAAAGTCTAAGCCCCCAATCCCACACTCTCTGTCTGTACTTCCTTCATTCTTTTCTCTCTCTTCTCCCAAGGGGATCACCTCAGTCAGACATTTGGGGGCAGAGCAAGGTCAATGGTTAGCATGTAGCCTCAGCAGGAGACTTTGTTTTAACATCCCAACAGTCTCCTTGCCATCTGTGCCTCTAGGCAGAGGATTTAATCTCTCAGCCACATTTTCCTAATCTGGAAAATGAGACTAAAATAGTACTTTCAAGCTTTTGTAGGCGAGGGTATGGGGGGGGGCTTTACAAAGCATTCTTGTTGGTAGGGTGCCCCAGGCAGGTGGTAAACACTTGGTAAGCGAAAACTGTGATTTTTCTTGCTTCTGCCTAAACATAGTGCTTCCTCGTGTTGCACCCTCTGGCTTCACAAACTGGCTGGCTCTTTCTCATGAGGGAATGGGCTCTTTTCTTTAAAATTCTTTCTTTTCTTTTCTTTTCTTTTCTTTTCTTTTCTTTTCTTTTCTTTTCCTTTCCTTTCCTTCCCTTCCTTCCTTCCTTCCTTCCTTCCTTCCTTCCTTCCTTCCTTCCTTCCTTCCTTCCTTCCTTCCTTTGTATGTGTGTGAATTTTTTGTGAGTTTCTGTGCACCACAAGCACTCAAGAGCCTATGGAGGCCAAAAGGGTGTCATGTCCTTTGGAACTGGAGTCATTTGTGAGTTTCCATGTTGGTGCTAGAAGCTGAGCCCCGGGTCCTCTGCAAGAGCAGTAAGATTTCTTAACTGCCAACTGCTCTCTCCAGGCCTTTCATTTCTTCCTTTTAAAAAGATTTATTTCATTGTTATTTACGTATTTATCTGTGTGATGGTATGGTGTGTGTGTGTGTGTGTGTGTGTGTGTGTGTGTGTGTGTGTATGTGTGTGTGTGTGTATGCGTGTGAGCACATGTGCACAGATACCTGCAGAGGCCAGCGGAGAATGATGTAAGCTCTCCTGGGTCTGGAGTTACAGGTTGTTGTGAGCTGTCGGACATGGGTGCTGACAACTGAATTTAGGTCCTCCGCAAGGCAGCAGGTGGTTTTAATTGCTAAGCCATCTCTCCAGGCCTGGGATTTCCTTAAAAAACAATAAGCTTTCTATCACTATTGGCAAATCTAGAGAGACTGTGTCCCCAAAGTGTTGACTGTAACATGAAGTAGAAAGCTTGACCTTTGAGAGTCCTGTCTAACTCAGATGTTTGGAGTCTCTGTTATCTTTGTTGTTGTTGATACAGAGTCTCACTATGTAACTCTGATTGGCCTGTAGCTCATTATTTAGACCAGGATGGCCTCAAACTCACAGACATGTGCTTGCCTCCTGAGTGCTAGGAGTAAAGGTGTTTATGACTGCACCCAGCTACCTATGCTATATGGATTTAATCACCATCAACCCTTGTGAGGCTCTGGAGTAGACCCACTGTGAACCTAAGTGTCAGCTTTTCTAGCTTAGGACATACTGTGGATTGTATTTCAGAGTTTTTAATTAAAGATTGAGGATGGTTGCAGTGCAGTTCTTCTTATTTCAAGAGGAACGCCTAGGTAAACTGAATCTTCATGGAACAAGGGGACAAAAGAGCCAGGGTATGGGTGAGGTGGGTGAAAGACTGTGTACTTACTAGAATAGACACTGAGGACAAGGACTTTGTACTTTCCTGTGTGCTCAGCATTAGTCCCTGTCAAGTATAGATAAAGGGAGGAGGGAAGGAACTTTCCAACTGCCCACTGACACTGGACGATCATGAGGTCCCAGGCAGACAGGAGCAGCCGCATGAAATGGAATGGAGAGGTAGCTATTTGCTTCTCCTGCTTCCTCAACCCCACAGCGGGAGCGTCCTGCTTGCAGCATAGACTGGCTTTAATCACAGAGGAAGCATGAGGTGTCAGCTGATGTCGCAGATCCTCCTATGTGGCACAATCCTCTGGTTGTGGTCTCAACAGTCACATTTACTGTCTGTCTGGAGTTCTCCAAGATTGGTTACAGACTTCTCTGACCTTTGGTGGGGTGCTGAAAGAACAGCTCTTAGCCCGAGGAAGCCAACGGAAGGGACAGATGCTGAATCAGGCTTCCTACTGTTCCCCAGCAATCCTGATTGCCAGTTTGGACTTGTCTGCCTAGGGGGCTGGCAGCTTGTGAGCCTTCCATCCAGAAAGCACAGCTGAGATTCCTGGGTCCCCAGGGAATCTCATAACCCCTCTGCTAGAAAGTCATAAATAATTGAGGGGATCCCAAGTCTCCATACTTCTTCCTGGTAAAAGTACCTCCACCCCCCAAATCTAGGCATTAAGCTCTAGGCATAGTTGGAGTGGGCTGATTTCAGGATGTGGGAGCTGTCCATAGACAGAGGCTATTGTCTGGGTCATTGCCTAATGCGCGCCAGTATCCCTGCATATCTGTTTTCCAAAGTGTTCCTGTTCAAGAGTTCTTCCTTCCCTCGGGTCTGGTGGGGATGTACACGGGTTTCCTATCTACAGGCCTGTGTGTGAAGGAGCCTTGTGAGGTTGCTTTTGGTAGTGGTGTGGAAATTCTTCACATTGAGATGTTGTTGGGATGTGTATCCAGCACGAGTGTGGGTCATTGGTTCAGTGACAAGCGTCTGGGAGTGTAATGACCTTCTTGCTATGGGATAAGGACCTCTGTTCCTGGGTGCAGCAGGCTGCATTCTCGTATCATACCTTTCAGAAAGCTGGCCCTTGAGACTAGGGATTTCATTCTACTCTTAGTCCTGTACCCAGCACCTACACTAGGGCCAGATTCTATCAGGCAATTAGTGTAGTAGTGTCGAGTGAGCCAATGGGGAGTTGGATGTGTATGCCTCTGATTGTGCATCTAAGATCATTTAATTTTTGTATGATTTTGGTGATGCGTGAGATTGCCTGACAGAGGGAATCTCTGGTGTGTGTGCGCGCGTGTGTGTGTGAGCGTGTGCGTGTATCTATGGTGTGCCAGCTGTCTGGAGGGAGCATGGAGGTACCTGATTTGGGTATGTACCATGTACAGACATGCTGATGTCTGTGCAACTCTCGCGTGTGAGGTGAAGATTAACCATGTGTTCGTGCATATGTGTATGTGTGTGTATGTGTGGTGTGCACACTCGCACCGCCCCTACCCCGTCTCTGCCCGCGCCCTGCGCTCCTTCTAGAGGCGGAGAGCCGGGTGCATGGAGGGCACTGCGGCTCGGCCGCCCGCCCTCTGCGCTGCGGCTACCACACGTCACCATCCTCCCCGCCCCGGCCGCCGTCCCCGCCTCCGCGGTCCTTTGTAGTTGGCAGTGGCGCTGGTCTTGGCCACCGTAGGCTCCGCCCCGCCCCGCCCCGGCCCCGCCCCTCGCGGGCCCCGCCCCGGCCCTTCCTCCCTCCCTCTTTGCCCCACCGCAGTCGCGCTTGGGCCGCCGCGGGCCCGCACCGAGGCGCTCAGCGCGGAGCCAGCGGTGGCGAGAGCTGACCGCCGGAGACGGGGATGGCGGATCGGCGGCGCGCGTGGAACACGGAGGACGACCTGCCGGTGTACCTGGCGCGGCCAGGCAGCGCGGCGCAGACCCCGCGCCAGAAGTACGGCGGCATGTTCGCCGCTGTGGAGGGCGCCTACGAGAACAAGACCATCGACTTCGACGCCTACAGCGTGGGCCGCCGCGGCTCCGCGCGCACACCACGCAGCGCTGGCCGGCCGGATGCCGTGGGCCTGCCGTGCCCCGGCGGCAGCGAGGACACGGCCAGCGATGTGAGCGAGCCCTCGGGCTCTGCTGTCAGTTCTCCAGGCGATCGTGATGACAGACCGCCGGCGTTGCGCATCCGATGTCCTGCGCCCCGCGACCTGCCACTCGGCCGGGACAATGGCCAGGTACCCTCGGGGCACGTGGGCCGGACGTGGGGGGCGGGGCCCTTGGAGACCCAGGGCTTGGGTGGCGCGAGGGCGAGTGTGGCCCCCCCCCCGCCACCAGGTTCTGGGGGACTGCAACGGCCCCTCCCCCACATCATCCTGCATGAGGTTCAGAGAGGTTGTAGGATAGGCCAGGGTTGGCCAGCATAGCCTCAGAAAGCCAAGCCAGCTTCTGAGAGGGGAAGTAAGTTGCTGCAGCTGCCGCTAAGGGACCTGTAAGGAGAATTCAAGCCTCATTCTCCTTCCGGGGTTCTGTGAAAAGGGGAGCATTCTCTGTCTTCCTCCATCTATCTATCTGCTCACCCAGTGATTGTGGCGCGCTTAGGCTGAACCCGGCTCAGGGAGAGGTTCACGGATTGACTCTGTTCCTACAGCTGCTCCCACCCCTCCCTTGGGGGACGATGTGGTTAAGGGTTTAGATGCTGGGCAGTAAGAAATCATCCAGGACACTCCTGGATGTGTAAGTTGGAGGTGAACGTGGGATTTGAACCCAGGCATATGGACTCCCCGACTTCCGAAAGTGAGGAGGGAGATCAGGAAAAGACATGGCCAGGGCTTGGGCCTTAGAGGTTTTCTTCCCTACGTTGGAATTTACAAGGGAATACGGATGATCATACAGAAGAGTCCTGGACAGGGTGGGTGAGGTCAGAGCCACGTGTCTGGGAAACAGAAGTTGGAGCAGCTCTGGGAGCTGTCCCTTGAGCTCTGGACTGGGCTGGCTCGGCAGCCTGGCCCCACCCTCCAGAAGTTCCCTGGCTGGGGAGAGCTGTGGACTCATTTCAAGAATTAAGTTCAATCAGGTCGAGAGTGATCAATAAATGCTTGCTATGGAGTTTTATCATCATTCTCGGTTTAATTAACTAATTCGCCCTTTCCGTTAACACTATGAGAGGCACAAAGTGAACCCAGAGGAAGAGTTTGAACAGGATTGTAATCTGGACAGGCGTTTTGGAGAAGAAAATGGGCTGGTCTAAGGGCAGTGTTCTTGCTTCCAGCTCTGTCGCCTGCTCCGGAACTCTCCGTGGTCCTGAATCTGCTGCTTGGGAGCTGGAGGCGGGGGTGAGGACCAGGGAACTAGCCAGAGTCCAGTTCCCTATCCCTTTATCTCCTCCTTGGTAGTCCGACCTCGCGTGGGAAACATGCTCTCTAGCTCCACCAAAGGCTTCAGGGCTCAGAAACCCAGCCACGCCACCTGGAACCTGTCGAGATGTTTCACCTTCTTTAAGATGTCTTCATCTGAGACCCGGGAGTGGCAGTCTGTTCTCTGCTTCCCTCAAAGGGAATACCACGGAGGCGAGTGCTCTTTGTAGCTGGCCTGGAGCGATCCTTCTGGCTTCACGGCGCTGGTTAGGGTCATTCACACAAGCTTTGTTCCCGGCTTCTCCATGGCCGACCGCGTAGTTGTGCCTTAGTGTTTCTGGACCCTAGTTGCTTCACCTGCTCCTGTGTTCTTACCACCCGGGTCCCCTCTGTCCTTTCTCCCTGGCTTCTTAGGGACCTGACAAAAGGCTGCGTCCGAGGCCTTCCAAAGCACTCTCTAGTGGGGACTTAGAGCAGAAGAACTCGTGGCCCCGCTGGATGGAGTAATTTACTTTCTGAAGACCTCATGGCATGGGTTGCAGAGGGCTAGGGATCTAGGGTCAGCCTTAACCACTCCTGCAAAGGGCGCCCGGGCCCCTCCCCCGCCCATAAGGCTCTTTCCTGGGAGGGAGGAGGTGTTTCAACAGCGCAGGCGCAACATTTGCGGTTGCCAGAGGCCGATGGCTGTAAAGCTTTGTACCCGCGAAGTCTGCTTGGGAGCAGCAATCTGTTTGGCCAGTAGCGAGTAGGGCTCCTCCCTCTGACTTGCACGTGGCCCAACCCCTCTCTGTAGCTTGCCTGCCCAGAACCCCCTAGCTGACCCCAGGGAATACCCGGGTACTGGAACCTATGATTTATTGGCGAGGAAGGGAATCCAGGAGACAGAAGTGTGCTGCTGCCATCCGCAGCTTCCGGTCATTAAGGAGAATTTAGGGGCCGGAGCACAGGCGGGACTTAATGAGTAGAGAACCCGCTTCCTGACGCTGCCCTGGTGCAGCTAATTTACGCTATTTTATCCCTGCAAGCTTCAGTTTCCTATCGGTAAAAGGGCAAAATCACAGGCTAGTGTTCCCGGATATAAGCTGTTCTCTCTGAGCCTCTTGGTCTCCTGCGGTGGACTAGCTAACTGGTTTTCTCCATGTGGTGGAAGGCCCCAGCGGGCTCCAGAGTTTTTTCTGTTCCTCACCTCCCTTGGCAATTCAGAAGTGGAGGAGTAGGTCTATCCACAGGGTCAGTGGAGGGATTGTGCAGGCAGGAAATGAGCTCATTGGTAGGAAAATGGCTTGCTCCTGCCTGGGGACAGCTGCCCGGTATTTTGAGCTGGGGGCTCCCTTGTTCATCTTTTGTCCCCCTCTTGGTGAAGTTTTGTCCTAGCTTCTTGCCCACCTGACTCAGAGCCACATTGGGACCTCTTGGGCTTCGAACACTTCAAATGATAGGCAGGAAACTTCCCACGTTTCTTCCCTGTCCCCAGGGCTATAGAGACCTTAGTACCTGTGGTCCAGCTTTCCAAGCCTTCACTGTCAGGCCATATTGACAGGCCACTGAGAGGAGAGAGCAGATGAAGGGTCAGAGCCCATCGCCCATGGGTTCGCGGCTAGTCCTTTCCTCTGCTTTGCTTCTGCCTGGGAATGGAAATGGAGTGGGTAAAGAGGCGAAGGCCCTGGGGATGAGTCTGGGAAAATGAGTTATCCTTAACTGAGGTGGGCTATTCAAGAGAATAGTGTGAATGAAGATCTGGATTTGGATATGGAAAGGGGGATGGAAAAACGGAGACCATGGAAGGACTGGCCAGAGGGGGTCCTTGAGTGCGGCCCTGGAAGGCCAAGGATGCTTCTAGCAAATTGGGTGGGTGCTGGCTCCTGGCTCCCACTTCCTCCCAAGCACAGGTCACACACACAAAGATCAGAAACACCTGTGGCGCCCACGGCTTTTGCCCGCGCGTCCAAAGGCTGTTTGTTTCTTGCTTTTAAAATACCACTCAAAAGCATATTCTCCTAGTGGCGTGAACGAGGCCCTGGCTTAATTAAGCGAGGGCGCGGGGCGGGGCTCGGGGGGCGGAGTAGGGGAATCGGAAGGGAAGCGCTTCCTGGTTCGAGCCGAAAAGGGCGAATCCGGTTCTGCTGCCGCCACCGGGAGGAGCGGTCTGTCTTCAGCGCCCTCCTCTCGCCCTGCCTCTCCCTCCTCCTCCCGCCCTCCTTGCCAAGCCGGGCGGCGCAGGCAGCCGGAGCAGCGGCGGCGGGCCGAGCAGCGGGGAGTGGGCAGCGGTGGGAGCCGAGCTTCTGTCCTTTCTTTCATTCCTCCCTGGCCTTTGTCGCCGCTCTCTGGAGTAGCGCCGCCGGGAGAGACCCGGGTAGAGCGCCAGGCAGACCTTAGTTCCAGCGGCCGGGCGGAGGGCTCCAGAGGTGCCATGTTTCATCAGGGGAAGAAGAGCATCCCGCATCTCACCGTAAGTGCCCCCACCCTGCCGCAGTGCTTTGTGGTTTGAGGGTGGTCGCCATCAGGGTCCAGACCCATGGGGGTACCACAGGGACGCCCCCGGAGGCTTCCGGCGTCGCAGCGAGTGGGGCGGGACCCGTCTCGCCGAGGCCTCCCCCTCCCCCTCTGGGGGGACAATGAGGGGGAGCCCCGCATGGCAGGGCGGGGCTGGAGTATCCAGTCCCTTTCTCTGCGGGCGTGAAGCCCCCTCCCTCCTCAGGATGTGCCGGGAGGGTGGCGTGTGCCGGGAGGATGCGGAGCTGAACAAAAGAGGGAGGGGCGCGGGGCCTCAGTCCCCCTCCCTCGGCCTGACGCTAGGATGGGGAGGGTGTGCCGGGCCTAGTGCACCTGGCCCTTGCAGCATCCCTCTCTTGCACCTTGCAGTCTTCAGAAGAAGGAAAAAGATGCAGCTCTGCACTCCTCGCTTATTAATGGGGTGGAAGGCCCGAGTTGGAGCTGCGCCATGATGGATGCCCTGCTCCCATACCTCACTGCAGCTAAGAATAGCCTGGTGGTCCACACTGGAAGCTGCGGCTTCTTAAGGGTTAACCGCAGAGGCTGAGCAGCCCGAAGGTGGGGTGGTCCCGAGAGGGCACTTGTTTCTTCGGTGTACCTTCCCTATCCCAATCACAAAAATAGCAAGGCTGGATGTGAATGGCTCTACCTTTTAAGACTCCCTCCTATGCCTGGAGACCTTTTGCTAATGGTGCATAGACTGTGATGAGAATCAGGTTTCCTTTTTAAAATGCCACAGCCCTTACCTGTTCCTCAGCAGTCACTGGGTAACTTTGTCAAAAGTACCTCTGGGCTGGTAGTCTTGGGTTCTATAAGAGAGCAGGCTGAGCAAGCCAGGGGAAGCAAGCCAGTAAGGAACATCCCTCCATGGCTTCTGCATCAGCTCCTGCTTCCTGACCTGCTTGAGTTCCAGTCCTGACTTCCTTGGTGATGAACAGCAGCAGTATGGAAGTGTAAGCTGAATAAACCCTTTCCTCCCCAACTTGCTTCTTGGTCATGATGTTTGTGCAGAAATAGAAACCCTGACTAAGACACCAGCATTATGGCTCCCCACCTCTGCTGCCTTGTGGCATCTCTGCACACTGAAAGCAAACCTTGGGAAAGTGAAATGGGGCTTTAAACAGCCTAAGGGGAGGTCCGGGATTCAGGCCACAGAAGCACAGCTGCAGCCCCAGGTCCCTCCTGCAGGGTGCTGGATCACTTCATGGGCCCCTGGATCTCTGTTATGGGGAGAGGTCCACAGAGATGAAGATCTAGGCTTCAGTAGGGAATTCAGAGTAGTGTACCAGAACAGGGAACACAGGGGACACCCAGGCCAGATACATTATGGACAGACATGAAGATGGAATTAGGAAAATGCTCTACTCCAATTGGCTAGGATGTGGAGTCATTTTTTCTTTTGAGTATCCCAATCCTTCCTGAGATGATGGGCAGGCTGATCTGATGGAGAGGAAGATAGGAAATACACAGCTAGTCTTTCTCTCTAGGGTCTGTTTAAAATATTGATGAAGCTCTTTCAAGGGTGGATTTTTCTGTAATGAATGGCACAGCTGGGGGTTAACATAGCTGAAACTGTTTACAGATAGATACCCACTGTGTTTAGCAAGTAGAGTATCATGGGTGTGGCTCTCAGCAAACAAAGGCAAAGGGCTCCCTGGCCAGGCAGAAACTCATGATCCCCAGAAGAGCCAAAGAATGGGGGATGCTTGTTCGGCTGTGTGCATGGGGGAGTCAGGGAGCGTGCTACTGAGCTTCTGATTGTTATTAACAACAGGACTCCATAGCCCTTGCTGTAGTCTACACAACTTCTGTTATCTCCCGCATGGATCTTACAACTATGGGAAGAGGGCAGCCTAAGGGTGTTATCATCAGTCAGCATTGCTGAGGTTTGAAGGCATGTAACGGCACACCAAGGTTCTTGCATTGGGCTATGGAGGGGAAAAAAAAATCCATGTTCCAATGTAAATTCAAGCAGGCATTGCTGAGAAAAATCACTATGTGCATGTGCGTGTGCATTGTTGTGTGTGTGTGTGTGTGTGTGTATGTGTGTGTATTGGTGTGTGTGTGTGTGTGTGTGTTTGTGTATGTGAGTATATGGTTGTGTGTGAGCGAATGTGTGTGCATCTCTAATCAAACAATGAAGATGGGAGAAACATATTGGGCTGAATTTTGCAAAACATATGGGGGGAAAAAGAAAACCAAAAAGAAAAGGAGCTGCTTCCCATCCCCTCAAAACAGAAACAAAACAAACCAACCCACCAACCAACCAACCAAACACCCCCAGCAAACCTGGGAAGCATTTGGCCAGCTCTCCCAAAGGGGACACTTAGAGTAGATGCTCACTTATTCCCTGAGTCTTTGCACAAAGGATTCAGGCAGTTGCACAGTTTGGCAAATGGGTTGGGAGTCACACACTAGTACCGAGGATCTGGGAGCAGCAGAGGACAGTGCGCCAGGGCCACTGTGGGACTGACCTAAGCCTCTGCTATGCATTATAGAGTCAGAAACCCTCACCAAGATGGGGTTCATGGGCAGGGGGGACAAGTGAGCCAAATTCTAAGGAAAAAATATTTGTATTACAAATGAATCCTTAAGGAGGGTTTTAGAAGACATACAAAAGTGGCAGGGCAGAGTCACAGCACAGTGACACTGTCATGTTTGAACGTTCATCCTTTTAAATAATCAAAACAATTTTTTTTTGGAGGCAGGATCTTACTCTGTAGCCCAGGCTAGTCTATAATTTATTCTGTAGCTCAGGCTGGCCTCTACTATCGATACTCTTGTTGAGGCTAAGTGTTTGAACCACCACGCCTTGTAACAATTATTTTATGCATTTACTACGAAGCAGACTTGGCCAATACTTATGGGAAACATTCAATGCCATAGTCTCCCAGGTTGAGAACTGCTGGTATCATATTTAGCTTTTTTTCTTTATACTTATGAACTCAGAGGAATGGAAATTTGACTCACTTTAGTGGCCAATATCGTTCACATAGTGACTGCACGAGGTACTTTACCATCAATGCTTGCCAGCACATACACCTGCAGTACGGTCAGGGTGGATCAGAACATGCCAGGAGGAACTTAAGGACCTGGCCACAAGCTACGGGAGGCTTCATGGGCTTCACAGTGCCGTAAGCAAGAAGTTAAAACCGCATAGGTGAGGTCTGGGTGGGAAGGAGGGTGGGAATCTTACACAGCTGAATCTGAGGGGCCTGAGAGAGATCTGATTGGCTGAGCAGCTGGTGATGCTTCAGGGTTGCAGAAGTTGCGGTGCACTGAAGTAATAGAAATGAGAGGGCTTCTAAGATTGGGGCAGACTCCAAGAAGGTGTCTGATCTTAGGCGCATCACTTCCTCCTCTTAGGTTTTGAGTTGTTTTCCTTACTGTGAAACAGATGAGGTAGTTGGGAATGTTCCAGGGCATTCTGACACTCTGTGGGTCATAGGTAGGAGCTGGAAGCCTGTGAGTTGGGAGAATGGTGCTGGAAGACGCCGTTACAGGTTTGACTCCTGGGAGCTCGCACAGTCTCTCCACGTGCTGGTCTTTCTTTATGGCCATGTGAGTGAAATGAGACACTAACAGGCAAACCCTCCATCACAAATGAAAGGAACTTGTAGGATGCTGAGGATAGTTTCTGCACAGGGTAAACACCCCATGGGTTAGCCGTCAGCATGACCATTGTGGGACAGTGTACAGGTCAGCTCTGAGCTATATAGCACATGACCCTGAAATCTCGCTCATGCCACAAGCTGTGCCTTTGCCCCTGCTGCTGCTGTTAGAAGGAGCATCTGCCCCATGCATCTCTTTAAGACCCAGGCTAAAAGAGGAACAGAGCATGGAGATCGGGAGCCTAATAGGCCCATCATGGCCTATCTTATATTTAAAGTCATGGGGCTGAGCCCAAAGTCACTATAAACCTGGAGACAGTCATCAGAGGTTACACAGGCCAGTTCTGGTGTGGGAAGAGATACTTATAGTCATCTGTTGAAACTGATGCTGAACTCATCAAGAGTCCTGGAGAAAAGATGCTGGTACTTAGGTGGGGTGTGCTCCAAGGGTGGTTAACATTGCAGGTTGGAATGAGGGCGAGAGGCGTGGGTCAGGTAGAGAGGAAACCATGTGGAGGTGTAGAAGAGATGGTGTAGAAGAGAAAAAGGTAAGCTGTTCCAGCTGAGGCTGTTTTCAGCCCGTGGGAGCAGATTGGTGTGCTGGAACTGTCTAGAGCTGGACTACAGGCCAGTGACAGGGTTTACAGAGGAGTTTAGCAACATCTGTCCGCAGAGCCCTGAGTGCTCACAGGTGCAGAGTACAGCCCAGTTTCCTGCTGAGAGCAAAAATGAGGCATCTGGTGCTGACAAGACAAAGAAGCCTCAGAGACCATCCCCCTCCTCCCAGCCCCAAGAACTAGGTCAGGGCAGCATACAGTAGGGTGGTACAGTAGGGAGGTGTGGAAGGGTAAGCCTGTGCAGTCAGGGCTGCTAAGGGCCTCCACGAGACATGGAAACATGGCTGCCTACCTAGCTGGTGATATTTGGTGTTTAAACCCTCTAGGAATGCTGCTAGGTTTTAGACTATTTGTGTTTTCTGGTTAGAGAGACTAAGAACCATTTCCCTGGATAGATATGGCTAAATCCCAAAATTTGCTCCGAGCAAAGTCGACTGTGAATCGGTGCTGGTGTACTCACGAACTTTGGCGGGAGCTGGGATTCTTGACTCAGAACGTGATTCAGCAAACATGAATGGGGCCGGGGGTGGGGGTGGCTCAGTGTGTAAAATGCTTGCCACACAAGGTCTAAGTCTGTATCTCTAACACCTGTGAAAGCACTAGATGCTGTGGTACTCTAGGAAGTACTGTGGGTGGTATCCATCCGTAACTCCAGTTCTGGGGGTTGTGTGGTGCACCACGTGGTGAGATAGGCAGATCTCCAGAGCTCACGAGCCCAGAACCTAACCAAATCCAGATTCAGTGAGAGAGCTTGTCTCAGACAATAAGGTGGAGAGCCATTGAGGAAGAGATCCTCCATCAGCATCTGATTCTCCACACACGTGTTATCTGATGGATGCAAGCACACATCCACATGAAAGGACCACAATGGTGCTAGGCTGTGTGAAGCTCCCAGTCCCACAGACTTTACTCAGCCCTCTGCTGCAGGGCCCCAGAGCTCTCTTCCTAGATCAGGAATATCCTCTCTAGCACTCTGCCTTTGCTAGCAAAATCTCTGTTTTCTAAGGAATACTGATCCCCGGGATGAGGAACTGTGAGCCCTTTGGTTCCTTTCTCATGTCCATATGTTCCACTTTTCATGGGAGAGTCCCCTCTTCTCAGCCTCTCTTCAAGAGCACCCTGCATTTGCCCACTCATCCAAGGGATTCTACAGTGTGGGTGGATAGGGCAGTCTGCATGGTAAGCCTTGATTCTTGGCTGAGTGAGCTTTTAGCTGCTCCCTCAGTGGTTCTCCCTCAAACCCTGTCTGTGGACTTAGCTCTGAGCTCGTTTGCATCATGAAGGTAGGGAGAGCGGCATGAAGGGATTTAGAAACGAGGGTTCTTCCAGAGTGGGACCTGAGCAGCAGGGAGAGGGCAGATCTGCTTTGCCAACAAGCTTAGCTGGCATTAGCAATGGACAGCACCCTCTCAAGAACGTTCACAAGTCAAGTTGAGACACAGCATTGTAAAGTTGAGACTTTACTCCCAGGGGCTTGACTCAGTAATAAACCTGATGTCAGAATTGGGTCAGTTCCAAGGTAGACTCAATGGGTCTGATGCAGAACCACATAGAGCAAGCAGATGGCTGCTTGAAGAGTGTGGTGCCTATCCTCAGGCCTGGGTGGTATGCACACATGTGCAGACATGAATGTGGTTGGAGACTGAACTCAGAGTGTCATGTCTGCTAAGCAAGGATGCGACCACCAAGGTATATCCTTAGTAGAAATGTGCTTTTTGTCATAACAGACCCTGAAGGCTCAAGCCCTATATTCTACACAAATATTTGAATTCTGTAACCTCTAAGTTGAAAGGAAACCTTATAAATGTGGGGAGGTTTTCTGTGTTTGTGTAAGAAAATGCCAACATGATTTATTCTCCTAGCTTGTGCAGGAATTCTAAATCCCTTCTAGAATCTTTACAGTTACAAGTCACACTTCATAGGGCAGCTGGGCTTGCTCTGGGACAGCTATGCTCGGTGTGTGTGTGTGTGTGTGTGTGTGTGTGTGTTTCTTTTGTGAAGTGCCCTTGTTTGGCTTGAGAAATGACTCACTCCTCTGCCCTCTTGCTGCTCTCAGAGACTGTTACCTTCTCAAACCACTGACAGGTCATTCTCTGTGCCGAGGACAGCATCGTATTTGGCTTCTCTTCTTCTCTGTCCCAGCTTGCTTTCTGTTGCTGTGATAAACACTCTAGCCAAAAATCTTCTTCCCAATTTAGGGAAGAAAAGGGTTTGTTTGGCTTACACTTCCAAGTCATAGTACATTGCTGAGGGGAGTCAGGGCAGGACCCAAGGCAGCGCAGCAAAGGCTGGTTTGGTTGCTGTTCTATGCAGTGTTACCTCTAACCAGGGAACTTTGCAACCAAAGGAAGTACAACAGAAATCATGGAGGAACATTGCATGGTGAAGTCATTCACAGGCTCAAGCTCAGCTTGTTTCTTTCTACAGTGCCAGAAACCTGCCCAGGGAATGGTCCCACCCACAGTGGACTGAGCCCTTCCACATCAGTTAACACTCATATGCTTATCAACAGGCCTATCTGATCTGGGCAATCCCTTGATTGAGGATTGAGACTCTTCTCAATAGGGTATACCAAAAACTGGGCTTTATTTCTGGGCATATAGAGCAGTAAGAATCCAAAATAAAACTTGAAGGATTTGGCCCTGAATTTCAAATTAGCAAGACAAGGAAAATTCCTCCTACTTCTTAAAATGTCTTCGTGCAGATGTATGGCCCCAAATCTTGGATCTCCTAGGCTGGTGTTCAGTGTGTGGGCAGCCTCCAGGCTTCTAGATCTTATCCTGGTAATCTTGCAAGGTTGGACCTCTGACTGCTTCTATTTACAGAGGAGGGGAACAGCCTGCAGAGACAACGTGGGGTGGGGATGGGGGAAACTGTGGTTTCAGCACCAAGGAAAGAATCTCTATTCTATGGAATAAGGCAGATAAACCTTGGATGTGCCAGCCAGAGGTACAGACCTTACACTAGGGAGAGCTCCATATGGTGCTACTGGAATGACGATGGGAAGGCTGGGATGTGTGAGCTGAGTGGGCCTGGCAAGCGGCCTGTCCTTCAAAAATGGCCCAGGGAGGGGCACAGGTGGTGTTAATTGGTAAGTATGGTGTGTCTTGGCAATGAAAGGGTAGGTCAGGCATGGAGGAGCTTGCTTCGTTCTGCATGAGGAGATACTGCTGAAAGGTTGTGAGGAGGGGTGAGACAGTTGGGTTTGTGCTTCATAAAGTCACTCTGACTGTCATGTGGTAGAAACAAGAGTGGCAGCAGGGAGACAGATGTGAGGGCCAACCCAGGACAGATGCATCAGTTGTCTGTGGAGAACTTTCTCAAGTGGACAACACTAGGGTCCCCGTTTACCATGGTTGGCCACATTGGAAGCTTCATCCGCAGTGCATTGTGTTGGACACAATATCACAGGCGATAACAAGGAGAGTGGGGTTGGCAGAAAGTGGTGATGCCATGAAGCCACGCCCTTCTGAGTGGATTGGTGTAGTTAGTTTGGGGATGGACTAGATATAGGAATGAGCTGTGTGCATCTCTGACTGATGATGCTCCCCGGCCCTTCTGTTTCCACCATGGATGATAACACTGGGATCATGTCACAGGGTTGGCATCACACTCTTGGGCTTTCTAATCTCCACAATTACGAGTAAAATAAACCATTACTGGTTAACAACCCACCAGTTTCAGGTGTCCTGTGACAGGAGGTAAGACAGATGAAGAAAGGTATGAGAGGTTGAAGGCTCTGAAGTTAAAAACACACATCTTCTTAGCATGATCCACCTCTCCACAGGACTGTAGTCAGATGCATCGCCATGTGTTGCCCACAGATGAACCTATGTCAGTTGTGTCATGCGTGGGTACTGAAGCACAGTTAGACATACACATATGACAGAGTCAGGGTGGCTGGACTCTTCATGGTGTCCTTAGAAGATGAGCCATGTTGTCTAATAACCTACGTGTTCTGTGATATAACGAGGATAGGAGCACTGCCAGTTCTTAGCTGGGTAAGGATCTATGCATAGTGTCTGACTCCCAGAGAAAGCATCCTTCAAAATGGCCAAATCTTTCTAATGTGCCTTCCCTTCTTGGACCACAGTCCCAGCATGGATTAGGCTGAAGCATGGGATGACCTTGAACATGACACAACAGATGTGGATCTATTTTTGCTTAACCCATCGATGGAGGGGGGCAGAGCCTCTGCACCATCATTAGGGACAGTGAAGATACCCTTATTCATACATAACCCCCAGGAGTCAGAAGAGTGGGAAGTCACAGTATAGGTGACTGAGTTTCTGCATTTGTAGCAACTTTTCTTACTTCTTGTGGAAATATAAGAATTAAAAATGAAAATGGAGACCCATGTAGATTTAGCTAGTGCTGTCTTTTGCAGACAGTAGGAAGAACCTGCCCACTGGGGGTCCCCAGAGAATGCACCATTTTACAATCAGATTTTCTGCCACTTGAGAGTGTTTCCTGAACACCCACCAGAACGATAGGCCTGAGATCCTGCTGTTACAAGTTGCCATGGGAAAAGGCCTGAGCTCTATTCCTTGGCGGCTCACCTACATTTCTGATTCAAGAACAAAACACTATCCTGCTTCCATCCAGGCAAAGTAAAGGGTAAATGGATGCTAGTTAGGCTGAGTTCCACACTGGCTTCCACTCTCTGGGTTTTCCCCAGGATGGGTAGGCTGCCACAAAGATGATTTTGTGTGAGTGAATAAACAGATGTGTGTAGCTGTGTAGTAGTACTTACTGCTGCCAGGGAGCATGGTGGGAGGTACGGAGGGGCTGAGGCTGTGTCTGCTGAGGATACAACCCCACTGTGTCAGTGTGAAGTGTTTGGGCTGTTCAGCTCGCAGCCGGCATGTGTGTTCACTGTGGCATTATACTGTACGGCTGCATAGCAAACACACCCGCACTCTGCAGTTCACAGACGTTTACTATGTACTTGCTGCATCAAGGGTCATGAGTGCTCAGGCTAGATTTTTCTCTGGGATACTATCTGGATCAGGTTTGCCCCTCCTAGCATCTCATTTTTGAGTCACAAGCCACTTACTTGGGTCATGGCATTAGGCTAGGGAAGGCTGGCCTGAACCACCTGCATCTGAAAGCCCTGCTTGGCTCTTGCATCCAAGTCTCTCCTCCTCTTACTGGCCAAACCTATTTTGAAGGCTGGTCTGCAGCCATTGGGGCTGCCCTGTTCTTGTCATGAAGCATGGCCAGGGTTGGGAAACAGGATTGAGAGTGAAAATCACGACCAGTTGCAGAGAGTTGACACCCAGAGATCTGGGGATTTTTAGTGATGTCATTTGTTATGTCTGGACAACAAGAATTTTGCCAAAAGCTCCTGTGCTGAAATTTTTACCAGATCGCCCAAGAGTAGTTTGGAGGCCATAAAGACCTGGTCCTGGAGCTGTGCTGTGGTCTTGGTCTCTGTCTCTATCTGCCTTTCTGCTCTCTGTCTGTCTCTCTGTGTCTCTGCCTTTGTCTGTCTCTGACTTGTTCTGTGATTGAATGAGTGAACATCTACACACCCTATTGAATTTTTGAGTTTTGAACATGACCATTGTTCACTGGTAGAGGTTGGAGAGTTGATAACTTTCCAATCTCAGTGTCAACTTCCCCCTCTCCATAAGGGAAATCATTTTTGCCTGTGTTCATTTCCTGACATGTGTATTTCCTCCAGTGTGGGGCCTCCCTGGTTTCTGTGAGGCTCATTTCCATTCTTTCTCTTTACAAAGGAAGCCTCCTGCTCCCCACCCTCCTGGGAGTGACTGGAGCGACTGGCGCAGTTACTCTTTGATCTTCTTTTTCCTATCCTTCCTGCTTGTGAATCTGGGAGCCTTCCTAGAATCTGTGACCCGAGGACCAGTGGTGACAGTCTTTGACATCAGGGGCTAATCTCAGCACAAGCTGAGCACCAGAAGGGATAGGACATGGGCCCCTTCTCCACCGTCTGGAGAATTAGAATGCTGAACGGGTGGTAGGAGACTTGACAGTTCTTGAAATCGTCGACATCATCACGAAACAAGCCAATTTAACTTTAGTTCTGTAAGCATGTGAAAATAGAAAATCTTCCAACCAGTCCATAAAGAAAAGCAGCAAGGACCGACAGTGCTGGATGAGGTGAGGGGAGAGAGGGATCTCCAGGTTTGGAGAGCCGCTGTGCCATGTTTCAGGACCACGGACAGCACACACCACGAAGAGCCCAGAATGCTTCTTTCAGAGGTCTGTGCCTGAAGACACTCTGTTTATGGAAGTGTTCCCCTCCCTGCTTTTATAGCTTTGTAAATTTGCACTCATATTTTGAGAACCCAGCCCAGTCCCCTCTCTGATGACACAATTACTGTATTTCTTTGCCTAATTACAGCTTTTCGTCTCTGCTATTTTTTTAGCTAGCCACACATGGCCAGCCAGTGATTTTCGGGTAAGTGTTATTTAGGTAAGGGTAGCAGCCTTTTCTCTTCCGGTGACAATTCACAGATCATAGTAGGATTTTATGCAGTTTCCAACAGCTGCCCTTGTGGAAAAGACTAACTTCATTTCCACTGTGTGGGAAGAGAGCAGGACCCCATGGGAGGTAGGATTCTGTAGTGTAATTCCTCTTGGGAATAGACATGCTGTGTGATCTAGACTCATCTCCAGCTGAGCCTTAGTATGGCTTTTCTGTTGTGTGGATAAGAATGTCTGAAGTGTTGATTTAATTTTTGTAGTATAGCTCCACAAAATATTTCACATCTGTGTGGAGGACAAAGGCCTCCTGCCAGCAGCCTCTCTCCAGTGGTTCTGGTAGCAGATAATGCTAAGCTTGGAGCAGAAGCCTTTCCAATGTCCTGGGCTACCCTCCTATTCACAAGACTCTTGCTAGTAGAAGTGGCATTGCTGCCTAGTGCTGGACTCAGACAGACCCTTCAAAGGAGGCATTCAGCAGCCCCACCCTTTGTGAACGTTGCGCTCTGGGTGTGCCTCTCTCCAGATAGCGGGGCAAGGCCTCCAGAGACTAAAAGCAGGAGAGGGCAATGGGTCATTTGTCAATCTCTCCCATGTCCTCTCTCTCTCTTCTTTCTCCCACCTTCCATCCCTCCCTTCCTTGTCATTCTGTTTCATTCTCTTCTCAGTTCTCCCTCTTCACACTTTCTTCTTCTCCCCTTCCCTGTTGCTGTCTGAGACCTGCCTCTCCCTCCCACTCAGCAAATATTTGCTGAATACTGTGGGCTCCCCAGCTGGCTCTTGGGGATGTAGAGATCTGATGCATGGGACTCTATGGCTCTAAAGTGAAGGCACATCAGCAGCCCATGGCTGTGTGTACACAGACAGAGGCAGTGCAGGGTGTCAGGGAAGGCGTGTATCTTACTGCAGTGACGACAGGGAGGACACCAGGGCCATTTAATCCCAGGAAGAGCCATTTTTTTCCTCCAAGTACTTCCAGGTGAAAGTTGCGTTTTGCTCTTTCCTCTAACACTTTATGATCTGTCCTTAAAACTCCCTAGAAACTGTGTGAGCAGTCCAGTGATAAGCCACGTGACTACCTCCCCATACCCAGTGATTCTGCATCCCTTATTGTATATGCTTTTTTGACCTTTTCCTGGAGACCATGTCCTGCACCCAGTTTCAGGGTCAGTTGATATATGTTGTAACCCTCTATTCTTACCTTCAGGTTTCAGGATGTTTAAGATAACCAGTGACCTTCTTCCCATTTCCTCTTAGTTTCCCCTCCCACATTGCCATGATGCAGAGCTGAGATTCATTTTTGTGAGGGGCATTCATGCCCCCAGGGTCTCACACCTGGAGACCTTTCTCTGTTCCACACTGTGAGGTTACAGACATTCATGGGCTCAGTGTCTCATGCTTTAGCCAACCACAGATGGAGAAGAGTGAACAGTATTTGCGTCTGTTCTTAGTATGGACTCCTCCCTCACCCTCCAGTTTATATTCCTTCAACAGCACAGGCTGATGAATGTGGCTGTGATGTTTCCATTGGCCCAGTGTTACACATAACCCAGGATGACATAAATCTGTGAGATGCTGGAAGCCAATGCTGAACCATTTGTATGAGGGAGTGGGACCCATGTGATGATGTTTGTGGGTAGTCCTGTTGCCAAATCGCTCTTATTTATGTGGGGGCTATACCCAACCAAAGGACTCCACCTGTGAATGGTTACTTACAAAAGACAGATCTTGCCACAGGAAGTGGCTGAGACTATACACCCTCCAGGCCTGAGCCCAGCACAGCTCTTGCCCTCAGTTGTTCCCGGTTGACGGTATGTTCTGATGTTGCTCACACAAGGCTGAAACAAGGATGCATACCAGGCTGGGCACAGCTACCTTCTGCTTATTGTTGTCCCGTGGAACAAGCCAGCACTTCCCAGAATATTCCATTCAGCTGCTGAATTTCTTCTTGGTGTCTTCTCAAGGTGTTTCATTTTCTATTTCCTAAGATAGTCGGTGGCCACACTACTATCTATATTTCTTCTGTAAATGCATGAATCTTATGCATCGATGTTTAAAAATACATACTTACACATAGCTTATGTAAATGTAATATTTTATTTTGTATAATAAAACTTGCCTGGTGCCTAGTTCATAAGGGATTATTTGTTTATTGATTCAGTTTTGCTGCATTGGAGATGGAGCCCAGGTCCTTGTGCATGCTTGGCAAATATTTTCTCACTGACCCATGGCCTAAGCCCAGTGATATTTGTGTATGTGTGTGTGTGTGTGTTTGTGTGTGTGTGTGTGTGTGTGTGTGTTCATGCATGTGTGTGTGTGCACATATGCATGTTATGTATGTGGAAGCCAGAGGACACACGTGAGTGCCATTCCCCAAGTGTCACTTGCCTTTTGTTTCTTGGAACCAAGTCTCTCATTTCATGTGTAATTCACTGATTATACTAGACTGGTTTTCCAGTGAGCTACAGGCATCTGCCTGTCTCCTTCCCGGTGCTGGGATTACAAGCACGTGCCGCTGCTCTTGGTTTTCTTGAAGTGGGTTCTGGAGATGAACTTGTGTCTTTGAGCTTGCAAGGCAGGCAACTTTATTGACTGTGCCATCTTCTCTGTCCCACATGTGAGTTTTTACGATGAGAAAAAGGAGTTTTAGAATGGAAGGTCCTTGGATCAGAGTTATAATATTTCTAAATGTCATCTGCTCATGGGGTGTCGTGAAGATATTTTAAAATCCGTCACAGTGTGGTTTGGTGGCTCCCATGTGGACAGGGAGTTGAGAGTCCTTGAGTCTGACCTGTGAGAGCCTTGGCTATTTGTGCAAAGCCGGGCCACCCATGTTCCTGAGTTTAATCTGTCTGATACACACCATTCCATGTATCAGTTACAAAGAACATACTTGTCAAAACACTTTTCCCAGATGTCTTCTATGGATATTATCCCACTAAATTGACCTGCCTTGCCCTGTTCATGGGGGGGTGTGAAGTGTTCATGGAAGAAGCTATATATACAAAGTTCTTTAGCGTCTTCATAACATACCACATGCTGTCAGGGTTAGGGCTCTGTGAGGAGACTGAAGCCTTCCTGCTGTGCCAGGTGCCATTTTCTGACTTGCCATACCTGGAAACCCTGGTCCATGATGGCACTTTCTGGATGTCTCTGAACTGGAGCTTAGCAGCAATGGTGCTGAAAATCCTTTTTTAGGACTGGGGAGATGGTTCACTTGTTAAGGACTGGAGTGGAAGAGTAAATTTGGTTCCTGGAAACCATACCAAAAAACCCCCAAACCAAAACCCAACCATCCAAACCAAACCAAGCAAACGAAAACAACAACAACAACAACAACAGTAACAACAAAAAGCCCCCCAAAACCAAAACCAAACCAAACCAAAACAAAACCAGAGAAAGGTGATGGATCAGTTGTTAATTGCTGGTGTGTAGAACCTGAATTTGGTCCCTGAAACTCACACAAAAAGCCTGACATGGTGGTGTGCCTGTAATCACAGTACAGGGTAGACAGAGATAGGCGAATCCCTGTGGTTCATTGGCCAGTCAGGTTAGCCTACCTGGGAAGGTCCAAGCCAATGAGAAGCTGTCTCAAAAGAGTAAGACTAAATTCTGGAAGATGACACTAGACCTCCATACAGGTGTACACATATGCACACATGTTCCCCCACATGAATGAACACACACACACACACACACACACACACACACACACACACAGAGGCAGGCGACAGACATAGAAAGACAGACAGAGAGAGAGAGGGAGAGAGACAGAGAGACAGAGAGGGGAGGACTTTTACAAAACAGAATAGCAACCATTTTCAGGAAAGAAGACAGACAGACAGACAGACACCTCAATTCTTGCCTTGTATATATATTTTTCTCTACAGATTTCTTGGTGTCTGTCCCCTGGTGGTCCCTCCCTCTCACATACAGAATCTGGAGTTAGCTGGAGGGTGTGTTTGAGCACAGGCTCTGCTCTGCCGCTCTGGGAACAGAGTTGGCTGCGGATGACCCCCGCACACTGCCTTTAAATGCCTCCTTTCAGACTGTGCCTGAGAAACCAACTATTAAATGTGACAAGGCAGACACTGCTCCCTGCTGCGAAGCAGCTGTGGATGAGGCGTGCTTGCCTGCTGCTGATGCTGGAGAAACTCACCTCCCACTTGTCTGTGCTGCCCCCAGACACTCAGGGCCCAGTCCTCTTCTGTCTGATGCTTTGCACTGCCCTCTGAGGTCTCATGGGGTTGCAACATCCTCTCTGCCTCCTTCATTAGGAGCACAGCACAGGACAGGAGGTTGGACTGGTGGAGAGCTACTAATTTTGCACTTCTAACTTTAGAGACATTCCAGCTGGGGAGTGGGGGCTGCTCAATTATTTTTTTTCCTTTGAACAAATGATGTCATCTCTTTTCTCTATCCTCACATACTCATCTTTCAAGGAAGGACCAGTTCAGGTACCCCAGGATACCCATCTGCCCATCATCCTTCAGTATTTCCATCTGTCTATCCACCCACCCACACCTCCACCCACACATATATCCATCCACCTTTCTCTGATCTGTCCATCCATTCATCCACATAATAATTCATTTTCTGTGTCATCCATCTATCCTTAATATATCTACTTCTCTCTCTCTCTCTTTCTTTCTTTCTTTCTTTCTTTCTTTCTTTCTTTCTTCCTTCCTTCCTTCCTTCCTTCCCTCCCTCCCTCCCTCCCTTCTTTCTTCCTTCCCTCCCTCCCTCCCTCCCTTCTTTCTTCCTTCCCTCCCTCCCTCCCTCCCTCCCTTCTTTCTTTCTTTCTTTCTTTCTTTCTTTCTTTCTTTCTTTCTTTCTTTCTTTCTTTCTCTTCCTTCCCCACCTCTCCTTCCTTCCCCTTTCCCTTCCCCATCCCCTTCCCCTTCCCCTCCCCTTCCCCTTCCCCTCCCCTTCCCCTCCCCCTCTTCCTTCCTTCCTTCCTTCCTTCCTTCCTTCCTTCCTTCCTTCCTTCCATAAATGGATCTGTACTGGTTAGTTTTTACAGTCAAGTTTATACACCCTAGGATCACCTGAGAAGAGGGAACTTAGTTGAGGAACTGCCTATATCAGATGGTCCATGGGCAAGTCTATGGGGACAGTTTTGATTAATAATTGATGTGGGATGGCCCAGCCTATTGCTGGTGGTATCATTTCCAGACAGGTATTGGGGGATGTGTAGAAACCTAGCTGAACATAACATAAGTCAGAGAGCAAGTGAATACATAGCTTTCCTCCATGGTTCCTACCTCTAGGTTCCCGCCTTGAGTTCCTGGTCTGACTTCCCTTAGTGATGGATTCTGACCTAGAAGCTAAAGTGAACCCTTTCCACCGATGAGTTACTTTTGGTCAGTGTATTATCACTACAACACCTTAGAATCTAATGGGGCAAGCCACACATTAGCTAGACATGGATCAAGCCCGTTCTTGTAAGGGCAGTGGAAACAGAAAGCAGGTGTGACGTGTAGGTTCTCCTGGCAGGTGGCAATACATGATGCTCTCTCAGATGTCTGCCGTGTAGGGTCTGCATGATGCTGAAAACTTTAAGACCCCGTGATTTGCTTCTGCTCGGCAAGCCCAGCTTCCTTAGCTGGGGTTCTCGGCTGGGCTGGCTTACGTCCTCCCCTCTCACAGTAGAAGCCATGATGGAGAGACACCATTAGGATCATGATCCTTGGGATCATCAGCTTGTCTTAAGAATTCCGAAGGTTCTGGTAGATTCTCGTTTAACTGGATCCATACTAATTGTATTTAGTATTTCACGCCTGCCTCCTTTCTCTGTTTCCACTGCCAGCTTCCTAGGTTCCCCTAAGATTCCCTGCTCTCCCCCAGGTAGTTCTGTCACGGCCCTGTTTCAGGAGACTGGATTCTTCTGGTTCTCTGTCAGACGCTCCCTCCTCAAGGAAGGGGGGGGGGGGTTAAGGCACAGTTGGAGAAACCTCAGAAACAGTAAATGAGTTCACACCGTAACTGGAGAGCCTCGAAAATACAAAGAAAAAAAAATTTCAACGCTGAACAATGCCCTTGGTGAAATGAACAGACAGAGTATCCACAAGGATGCATCCACAAGGCAGAGTATCCCGTAGGCATTTAAAATCAGAGTCATGAAGAACATGTCATAACTTGGGACATACCTACCCATGGCAAAATGGAAAGAAAAAGGCAGCAACTCTGTTTCCCTGTCTGTGGGCTTCACACAGTCTTCAGTGTGTATATAACATTGTCTCTCCCTCCTAGCTGTCTCCGTTTCCATTACCTGCTGTGGTCCAGCTCTCCACAACTTATCTGTGGGTCTGAACTTGCCCTACCTAACCCCAGATGAACTTGGAAGACACTCTCTTGCCCTTCTGACCCCCATGAATCCCATGACTTCTTAAGCATCGTCCTCTCATCTGACGGCCAGCAGAGTAGACCCAGATACGCTATGTGTCCTCTGACTTTTCAGAGCCTGGTGCTGACCAGGAGCCAAAATAATGAATCAGCCGACATGTGACTCAGGCAGGGGGAGGTCAGGATGGATGGTCTAGAGTCACGGCTGAGGAAAACAGTGAGCAACACGAAGACATCAAAATGTGTGGCCTCGGGCCACGCGTGAGGGGAACATGCTTTTAAGTCTTTTTATTATCCTTTATAATTCTCTGAACACGATTATTATCCTACTTAAAAAGTGGCTTATGAAATTTTTATTTTACGAATGACCTAGTTTCTCTAATGAGTGGAAGTCATGAGGGAGGGGCTAGTGTAGGCAGCAGGAGCTCAGAGATCTCAGTGTATGTGCACTGGAGGCTTCCTGTCCCTGTTTCCTCCACAAGTACAAAGGCATTTCTGAGCAAG